>CM026295.1:12007059-12088647 GCA_014851415.1 Cnaphalocrocis medinalis
GCGCGAGTGTAGCGCGGAAGTACATCGCCGCTGCGTCCCGTCCCCCCGCTCCCTCCGATTTTGTGGAGTGAGCGAAGTCTTGCTGCCGGCGTCCCGTGAATCGCTCGCTTCGTTGCGTGATTAGTGAAACAACTTATTTAATGTGTGCTTTGTTTTAATTTCGGTAAGTGTGATATTCCTATTTATTTTCCTTCCTATTTATTCCATCTACGTAAGTTAGCGATTTTTTTTTTTTTTTTTTTTTTTTTTTTTTTATGTGATAGGTAGCAGGCGAGCAGGCGGATCACCTGATGGTAAGCAAATTTTCACAACAAGTAAAAATGCATACACCACAAAAAATAACACTTAGCAAAAGAATATTTAGTCAACAAAATATTGGTACATTTAAAACAGAATTACAGTCAGTAAATTGGCAAGAAATAATACTACCCATCCAAAACATTAATGAAAACTATAATGCTTTTTCTAAAACTCTAAAAAACATCCTCGATAAAACTATACCCATAAAAAAGATTACTATAAAATCTAAAAAAAGAATAAATTGGCTTTCGAAAGGTTTAAAAATATCTTGTAAAAACAAAAGGCTGTTGAAAAATCTATTGTCACAAACTAATAATGAAATAATACATACACTACAAAAACATATGAAAAAATATTGAAAAAATTAATTCATAAAGTTAAAAAATCAAGAACATAAATAAATACCATACATCTATTAATAAATCCAAAACAATGTGGCAGATAATAAAAACTGAAACCAATAAAAATAATATAATACATAAACAGAATATTAAGTTAAAAATAGATAATTTATTACATTCCAAATCCTAAAGTAATCGCAAACAAATTCAATCACTTTTTGCACTAGTATCTTCTACAATTAAATCCTCAACCGATAATAATCAACCCTATAACACTTCATGTTCCCCAGCCACTCAGATTGAAAATTCCATGTTCCTCCATCCACTACAGCCATGCGAAGTTTACAATATATTAAAAAGCTGAAAAACAAAACAAGTCAAGGTCTTGATGAGATCCCTCCGATATTAATAAAACATTGTATAGATTGTCTTGTATTGCCGTATACTGAACTTATCAACCAGTCCTTTTTGGAAGGTGTCTTTCCTGACGCATTGAAAACAGCCAAATTAAAACAATTCATAAAAAGGTGATCGGTCTGATCCTAACAACTATCGCCCAATAGCATTACTGCCCACTTCCTCCAAAATAATAGAGCAAGCAATGTCCAAACAACTATATAATTTCCTAGAAAAATATAAAATTCTCAATGACAACCAAAACGGTTTCAGACAAAATCGATCAACAACTCTCGCTGTATATAAATATGTACAAAATATATTGGATAATTTAGATAATAAAAAGTATGCTGTGGGACTTCTATTAGACTTAAGCAAAGCATATGATAGAGTTAGTTATGATATCTTGTTAAACAAATTGTACCGAGTAGGAATTCGAGGCACGGCCCATCAGTGGTTCAAATCATATTTAACTGGCCGAGAGCAATTAGTAGAAATTGAACACACTAACTTCAGCGATGGGAAAATTCAGTACATACGCTCAGAGAAAATATACATACATAATTCAATACCGCAAGGCAGCGTCCTAGGATGCGTCCTATTTTTAATTTATGTTAATGAATTGCCACAGATAATAGACGAACACTGTACTCTTTTTGCAGACGACATCTCCATTACTATCCCCTGTACTAACTTAAGTGAATTGACATTAAAACTTAATCATAACTTGTAACCTGTGTGCCTATGATCTTATAAGGCTGTATGTAATGCTAGCTCCGTGGGTTCTGAGGCGCTCACAGGAACCTAACAAAAAGCTGTGAGAGGGCGCCACTTGCTTATAACTATCCAAGCAAGAAAGAAATTTTCAGAATATAGGAAAGTTGAATAAAAAGATTTTATGTATGAGGGCTGAATGTATATTTTAAATAATTTGTTGTAAATATTTATACATGCAATAAAAATAATTAAATTTTGTTTCTGACTTCTAATACTTAATTTTTAAGAGTAAAATTAAACTTAAACAGGTAAGTTTAGTCTAAGTTTACAAGATATTATCATGTGATAAAACAAGAACAGTTGTTTTAAAATTCTCAGAATAATAAACAAAGGTGGAAGCTAATTAATTCTTTTAAGGTTAAAAAAAAGGAAATTTATTTTCATTTGTAAGTTAAATCTAACAAATCAAATAGTTAAAAAGTATCTAACTCATGATATATTGGACATAGATAGCTTATATAAACTAAGTTATCTTACTTTACTCAATGATATTATTAGGTTATGAGAAATTGTCTTGCTAAAATAATGTTTAGGTTATATAGAAAATGTTCTTACTCCGGAGTAGAAATAATAAAATTAAAATGGGTACCTTAATAGAAGCATTACATAATACTTAATGCTAGGTAGATACGGATAATGTTGTCCCACGAAGCCCTCGGAGACACCTCCAAGTATCAGCACACATGGCTGACCGGTTATAAATCCTGGGGTGCTCGTTGGAACGCCAGACCAACATCCTTGATAAAGGGGCTTTGTATGCCTGAAATGTGCACACAAAGAAAGCATTAGCACAGCAAGCCAACACAAGATGGTGCAGCTGTGAGAAAAAAAGTGTTACATAACACAACACGTGGTGCGATGCGACCAACCAAAATCTTCAGTGCACAACAATAGATGCACAAAAGTATCAAAACGCAGTAATAGGCGTAGAACAAAAGAAAAATAGAAAGTAATAAGCAAGCGTGCTTACCCATGAGGAAGAAGTGATGCGAAGTATTGATTCAGCCCATCATTTTATTTTATATAAACAGTTATTTAATACAACATTTTGTAGCCTAAAACAATGGAAAATTGGTTAAGCACATGTGAGAATTACTTGGGAAAAGTGAAGATGAGAGTTACGTAATCACCCATGCCAACTTACCGGCGACGTCAGAAAAAGGCGAATAAAATATTATTTTCATTTATATAGCCAGCATAGCCACTCCCGGCGCAAACTTTTCAACATTTTTTGGATATTCAGATATCACAAAATAAAAAAACAATTATAAATTAATAATCGACGCCCTGCGTCCAAATGAAAAATGACAAGCGCAATTTGATTGATCGACCAAAGGGAATCTGTATTTTTTTTTAAGTCAAAGACATGTATTGGCGTACGGCCTATCAAAATGTTAAAACGCAATACAAAATATTATTGAGTTCAATAAATAATTGAAATCTCAATTAAAAGAAGAACAATATCTAATTATGGAAAATAAAATATTAATTTTAATGATAAACAGTTTGAGACTGAAAAATAGATTAAAATATTGAATGACAGAAAAGCACTGAGAATCCGGGAAAGAAGTTGCAACAACTGACGCTAGATGGCGTTAGTGGTATAAAAAGTGGGAAGATTAATGTTAAATTTAATATTTTTTATGAGAGTAAACAAAATAGGTAACGACGTGTTACAATACCTCCTCAGTTACAAAAAAAAAGGAAAAAAAGAATTTATACAAGGGAATACAAGTTCAGAATATCAGGTATGTGGTCTTGAAAAGGAATGTCGATGGATGCATGTAGATTAGAGGTATATGAAATAAACTAAATACAAATTATTATTTATCAAAAATAAACTATACATAAACTAAATAGTCTGTCATAATATTATAAGTGTGAAGGTCTTCTAAATGGAATAGGCTTAATTGATAACGGAGTTTCCAGCCGCTCCGGATGTTAAGGCTTTCATTAAGGAGTCATCACACCGCTCCATGTCTATTGTGCTGAGGGAAAATAGGAATAGAAATACATAGACTACAATATTTTTGAATGGCAGGACTGGGCTTGAGGCTTAAATTTAAGGAGTTCCCATTTACCGCTCCCAGAATAGGCTTAATTTATAGAGTTTCTGAACCGCTCATGGTGTTTAAGGCTTATTTATTGAAAAGAGTTACCAAACCGCTCTTGTTATACTATTTCAGATTATGGTATATAATATAGACTACACAGATAGGGAAAATATCAATAGAAAACAACTATGAATAGAGAAAACTAGATATTTGCAACCTTGTCAGACAAATACTATGAAAGAAACTTCTTTTAAAGAGAAAACAACTAGAAATCACTAGCACATATGAACAATAATTATTTAAAACCATCCATCCTAAAAGTAGGACATAAACATGAAGAATAAAAAGAACCACCAAGCTCAAGACAAATATAAATGTGACCATTATGCGGTCCGGAGATGAATTCAAGTCATCAACCTTAACCATCAGAATCATCTTGACCTAAGACCAATATTTAAAGAAAGCAAAATTTTTATGTAAACAATAAATGTCAAGTAAGAGACTTATGTTTATAAAAAATATTAATAATAATAAGCCAGAAACAAAAGATGAGAAAAAAAATCACAGCTTTCTGTTCGATCCTGTTTTGGAAAAAGTCGAGGCCTTCCCGTTGAGGCGCCAATGTAACCTGTGTGCCTATGATCTTATAAGGCTGTATGTAATGCTAGCTCCGTGGGTTCTGAGGCGCTCACAGGAACCTAACAAAAAGCTGTGAGAGGGCGCCACTTGCTTTAACTATCCAAGCAAGAAAGAAATTTTCAGAATAGAGGGAAAGTTGAATAAAAAGATTTTATGTATGAGGGCTGAATGTATATTTTAAATAATTTGTTGTAAATATTTATACATGCAATAAAAATAATTAAATTTTGTTTCTGACTTTCTAATACTTAATTTTTAAGAGTTAAAATTAAACTTAAACAGGTAAGTTTAGTCTAAGTTACAAGATATTTATCATGTGATAAAACAAGAACAGTTGTTTTAAATTCTCAGAATAATAACAAAAGGTGGAAGCTAATTTAATTCTTTTAAGGTTAAAAAAAAGGAAATTTATTTTCATTTGTAAGTTAAATCTAACAAATACAAAATAGTTAAAAAGTATCTAACTCATGATATATTGGACATAGAATAGCTTATATAAAATAAGTTATCTTACTTTACTCAATGATATTATTTAGGTTATGAAGAAAATTGTCTTGCTAAAATAATGTTTAGGTTATATAGAAAATGTTCTTACTCCGGAGTAGAAATAATAAAATTAAAATGGGTACCTTAATAGAAGCATTACATAATACTTAATGCTAGGTAGATACGGATAATGTTGTCCCACGAAGCCCTCGGAGACACCTCCAAGTATCAGCACACATGGCTGACCGGTTATAAATCCTGGGGTGCTCGTTGGAACGCCAGACCAACATCCTTGGATAAAGGGGGCTTTGTATGCCTGAAATGTGCACACAAAGAAAGCATTAGCACAGCAAGCCAACACAAGATGGTGCAGCTGTGAGAAAAAAAGTGTTACATAACACAACACGTGGTGCGATGCGACCAACCAAAATCTTCAGTGCACAACAATAGATGCACAAAAGTATCAAAACGCAGTAATAGGCGTAGAACAAAAGAAAAATAGAAAGTAATAAGCAAGCGTGCTTACCCATGAGGAAGAAGTGATGCGAAGTATTGATTCAGCCCATCATTTTATTTTATATAAACAGTTATTTAATACAACATTTGTAGCCTAAAACAATGGAAAATTGGTTAAGCACATGTGAGAATTACTGGGAAAAGTGAAGATGAGAGTTACGTAATCACCCATGCCAACTTACCGGCGACGTCAGAAAAAGGCGAATAAAATATTATTTTCATTTATATAGCCAGCATAGCCACTCCCGGCGCAAACTTTCAACATTTTTTGGATATTCAGATATCACAAAATAAAAAAACAATTATAAATTAATAATCGACGCCCTGCGTCCAAATGAAAAATGACAAGCGCATTTGATTGATCGACCAAAGGGAATCTGTATTTTTTTTAAGTCAAAGACATGTATTGCGTACGGCCTATCAAAATGTTAAAACGCAATACAAAATATTATTGAGTTCAATAAATAATTGAAATCTCAATTAAAAGAAGAACAATATCTAATTATGGAAAATAAAATATTAATTTTAATGATAAACAGTTTGAGACTGAAAATAGATTAAAATATTGAATGACAGAAAAGCACTGAGAATCCGGGAAAGAAGTTGCAACAACTGACGCTAGATGGCGTTAGTGGTATAAAAAGTGGGAAGATTAATGTTAAAATTTAATATTTTTTATGAGAGTAAACAAAATAGGTAACGACGTGTTACAAACTTGGACAAAATTCATAAATGGCTCAATGAACACAACTTAATTCTGAATTTAAATAAAACCAAAATATTACAATTCAAACCGTATCAAAAAACACCATTAAATATATTATACCAATACAAAGACTCCCAAATAAAAGTTGAAGCTTCCTCCACACTGCTAGGCATTGAGATAGATTGTCATCTGAACTGGAAGCCCCATATACAGAAGCTCACCAAAAGATTATCTTCTTTTATTTATGCCCTATACAATCTGAAGAAGGTCACGGACATAAATACTGCACTTGCTGCATACTACGCATATGCAAATTCCTGGCTCACTTATGGCATAGTTATATGGGGTAACAGTACAGACATACAGGATATCTTGTACTACAGAAAAGATGCATACGTATTATATATAATCTAGAACCAATGACTTCATGTAAACCTTACTTTATCAAAGCAAAAATTCTCACTATAACATGCTTATATATTTTAGAGATATGTAAATTCATAAAAAAACATATATATTTATATTCATCAAATACACTCATTAGACGCAACAATAGATATAAAAATCAACTAAAATTCCCATTAGGTAACCCACTCCAAATTGTAAGATCAGGCCCCCATTGGATGTCCATCAAAATATATAATAGTATCCCCAACCATATAACAGACATACAGCAACCTAAGCCCTTCATTAATCAGCTCAAAGCACACTTGCAGCAGAAAGCTTACTACAGTTTAAATGAGTTCTTTGAGGACAATAATAAAAAATAAAATACTTGTTAATTTATGTATCTCTGTTAATCTAATTGTTCAGTTGTTAATTCAATCTAATTATGTTTAAAATTTGATATTAATTTTAATTACTATGTAATGTAACAAATAAGTACTTACCTAATTATGTTTGCGGTGCCCCTACGGGGTGTCATGTGTACAAAGTACTGGACTATAACTTAAGATCTTATGTACCATGTGACATGCAAAATAAATAAATAAATAAATAAATAAATACTTCTCCTAATCTTATCGAAGTCGACATGGAACAGGATAAAGACTTTGTAGGGAGTGAAGGTAGGAGAAAGAACCCTTTGCAAAGAATATAAGGTGAGCATCTCCCAAGATTTGGTTTGTATGCCGAAACTGTAGGAAGAACCATGGTGACGGGATGTCCTTCGAATTTGAGCCTTAACACTAGTGGATTTAGAAACCAGTGATAGTCATTTTAGATTTTCGCCTTTGATTGTCATTATAATACAAAAGTACCTAGGTATTAAATGCCTGCAAACCATCAAAAAGCGAGCGTATACCCTTTTAAAAGGTCGGTAGCTCTTGTAACTCCTCGGGTGAGGATGTCGATGGGCAGCAGCAAGCGCTTACCATCAGGTGATCCATCTGTTCGACTGCCCCCTATATCCGAACCCGTGTGCCATGAGGGCGGGAAGGACCATGGGAAGGTGGCGGGTTATGTCCCCTATGAGTATCATTAATAGCAGCCTCGATACCATTGGATGTGATTCGTGCAGCCATAGATGAATGGCCAGGACGTTTGGAGAAATGTGTAAAGGCTAAAGGAGGACATTTTGAATGGGATGACTATGTATAAGGGTTCCTAGTAGACTACGGAACCCTAAAAAGGGTGCATCAATTGATGCCATTCTTTCGCCACTGTCACCATCACTAAATTAAAAGCCAATATTGCATTTATTGTTATTTAATGTTTTACTCGTATTTTAAAAGACAAAGATAAGTTTCATACAATCAGTGCGTGGATAAATAAAACAGTTTAAAAAAGAGAATTAATTAATTAAGGTATTAACATAGAATAATGTCAGAATCAGAATAGTTTATTTCTTTAGAACATGTTAAATATAGAAATGGTGTTAGGGTAAAATACAATGGTCAGCATATTTTGCCATATTAGGCGAAGAAATGTCATAAGTTAGTTTTATAATTATTAGCCGATACAATATTCTCAAAATACAAAATAGGTTACATTTTATTAAACAATATTACATAAATCAATGAATTCAAGTAGGTAAATGTCAAAATTGCAATTTCAGAGTCCAAATTCATATAATTATTAGTCAGCCAAATTATCATTCATAAATTGTGTAATTGAATAATAACATTTGAATTGAAATTGTAATTGAATTTGTCCAAATTCTCATGTGTTCATTGCAGTGATCCAAGAAATGCGCAATATGAAAATGTAGTCTTGAGAATCTGGAAATAAGAAAAATCTCAATTACTGTAATACCTAATTGAATCATGGTGCAATCATACCCCAGGCTCCAAAGCGATGCAGCCCCGGGGTGCAACCAGAAACTTCTATGAATTTATATTTTTGTCAGGCCGGATAGCGCATTTGGTGCGCCGCCCATGGACATGCAACACCAGTGGAGTCACAAGTGCGCTGCTAACCTTTTATCCCCTTCCCCCCGATGGGCCTCCGGTACCCTCACTCACTCGGCGAAACACAGCACAGGAGCTGCTTAAAGAGTAAAACATTTTATTGCATTATTTTTTACGTAACATGGCTTTTAATGCAGCATTTTCACCGTTGTCGTTAGGACCATTTCCATTACTCAGAATTTAGAAAATCGGGCAATGTAACTAGCTATAAGCAGGGTACTCAGAACTGAATCTCAATAATTGTGGGTGTACCCAGTTTGAGAAGCGTTCTCCGCGATGTTTTCCCTCACAGCCAAGTGTGATGTAATCGAGGTCTAGCGCTATCTATTGGTATAGTTTGGAGATAATATTCTGAAACGAAGTCTGGATGGGTCACCAGGAATTTCTGAAATCTGTAGTATCTTACCCCGCCCATAGTCTGGACTCCAACCGGCGTCATGCCGAAGGCGGTGACCATGATGGGGGTCTGCACGCGGCTGAGGAGGAAGCAGACGGACTTCTGGTTGCTGACGCTCATGGACTCCCAGGGCAAGTAGTAAACCTCGTCTTTCAACTTCTCGCTCTAGAAATCAATCAAAGGCATTGGAATCACCATCACCAGCGGGCTGCAGCCTCTTGCTGGGCGTAAGTCTCTCCAAATGTTTGCCACTCCGATACTCCGCATCCAACTCCAGCCAGCCATCCCGATCAAACTGTCACTACATCTGGCCTGAAGGATTAAATATATTGCGAGGAAGAGACTCGCCTGCGATTTGGTTTTGGCTGCTTTAATATTGACCAGGTTACGTGATGCTTTTATATTTACCTCTGCCCCGACGATTTCAAACGTGACTGAGAACTGCAACAGCTGACCAAATGTAATCAGCGTCAACGGAGCATATCTCATTAAGGCGCCTCCCTGAATAATGTATTGTAACAAACTATTTATAAACCCCTTGCTACATTGGCGCCCAACGTGGGGCCTCTTCGGAAATGAAGACTGCGGGTGACATCTCTGATTGCGCAGACCACTCGACGCACTCCTTCAAGTCATCGACGTCTGCGGGCAACCGTCGCGCATCAGGACCGTCATTCAAGGTCAACAGGCCCAAAGAGATCAAGAACCCGAAAACTACTGGAAGGACATCAAAGATGGCGGTGTCGCTCACAGACGAATCAATTCAATTGCCTGTTAGCGACTATTGGCAACAAAGGAGGAACTTTTGCGTCGTGTACGCCACCTTTGACGGCGCCAGACGGCCGGAAGCTATAGAAACCTTCTTGGCCACTGGTCAATGTCTATAAAAGGATCGAGAGGATTACCGACGAAGATGCTTACCCGCCTACGTCAATGACTTCAAACCAAATCAAAATCAAGTCCTTTACAGAACATTTATGAATGTCAAATTTTATAATCTACTGCTGATTCGGAAGGTCAATTTCTACCGAGAAGAATCAGCAAGAAACTCAGTAGAACTTAATCTTGAAGGAGTGCGTCGAGTGATCTGCGCAATCAGAAATGTCACCTGCAGTAGGAAGGGGTTTATGAATGGTTAGTTACAATATTAATCAAATATATTTAAATTGTATTACTTATATAAAACATTATAATAATAAGTTAACATTTACTTAACAAGTTTTTTTTTCTCTAGAAATGGAATAAATAAAGTTATTCCCGTGCAAGAATCACAACGAAAAATCCGCGTGTAAGGGTCATTGGATGTTTTGTAACGAAATGTGGAAGAATCGGAATTGATTCTTTTAAAAATATTATAGCTGTGGTTAGCGCGGGTTTTGCCGCGCGATTCGGAGAACTATCCAAAGGAAAAAAATGGTGAAAGTACGGGTATAAACTCTTATTTTAATCATGTGGAGTAAAGTAACAGATGTCTATGTGTCATCCTCATACATTATCACTCTATTTGACAGATGCAAAATGACAAAATGTATAGAAACTTGACATATTTAGCATCTGTCAGTTTACTCCACATGATTAAAAATCAGAGTATTTACAGATTACAAAACTTAGAAAACAGTGAATTGGAGTGAAACTTACAAGGAATAACGCCCCGTTGGTCTCTAGTGGTTTACGTACCGGGCCGTGATCTCGGGGCCCGGGTTCGATTCCCGGGTCGAGCAAAAGTATATTTCGAATTTTTCGAACATAGCTCGGGTTTGTGAGCAAGCGTGGTGATTAAGCCTAATCCCATCGTAGTAGCGATAACTTGATTTCTATGATGGAGGCCTTTGCCCTGCAGTGGGACAGTATATAGGCTGATACTTTACTTTTTTTTTTACAAGGAATAAAAGCATTTATGGCTGTCTCTGAAAGAAAATCCCCGTTCCTTCAACAAGACTTACCCCTCCCATGCATTGTAGCAGCAGGATGCACAAGCAAAACGTCTGGTACATGTAGTTGAAGCCCAGCAGCGGCCCGAAGAACTTCGACAGCCTCTCCGTGAAGCTGAAGATATATTTTTTTATTTACATATACATAGATATTTTATTACAAACAATTACACACAATTAATACTACTAGTAATAATACTAGTCAACTTACTAAGTATGCAATCAGTACCGCTGTCTACAGATTACTTACATGAAAAAAGGGCAATATAAAAATAGGCAATGACGACTCCGAGTACCCGAACAGATTCCACACCCGCACACCAGCATGCCATCTCGCTCGCAATATATTGATGACAATAAAGATGACGTCACTGCGCCTGATGGTAAGTTTTTTTTTTTGTTATATGGCCTGTATTGTGTTCTGATGGTAAGTTGCCGTGAGATCCAAAATATGAGGTTGACACTTGACAGGCCAAAGATTTGTTCGTTGACAGGCATGACAGAACAAAAAAAGTATGAACCTTCTAGCTTTTGCCCGCGGCTTCACTCGCGCCCCCACTTCCCTAAAATGGGGGTTTAGAAAGGGGCAAAAAGTAGCCTATGTTACTCTCCATCCCTTCAACTATCTCCACTTAAAAAATCATGTGCGGTGAAAGAAAGACAAACATAGGTACAGAAAGACACACTTTCCCATATAATATTAGTATGGATTGAGTCGGTCATCCTCACTCTGAAGGCTTCCTAAGATGCCGTTTCACGCCCCGCCTAAAAACCCAGGATTGTAAGAAGGACATTCCATGAATTGATGGCTCGAGGCGGGAACGAGGAGCTAAATCGCTTGGTGCGCGCGAGTGTCTGGATGGTACGAGTATTCGAAAGACAACGCTGGTCAGCACGTACACGAACCCCCCTTGCCCCCCCTCAACTAAGCCTATGAAGTAAATACTTGCCTTACAATAAAGAAGTGGTGTTCTACACATTCCTTAATAAGTTTCTTGATGATTTGTTCTCCTCATCATCAAAATCTCTAATTATTTCGACAGAAATACTTCCAGAGTCTGCACCAACGCTAAAATCATAGAAAATGTTACCAGACGTATCGATCAATGTTAATTACAATCGATAAGTACATTTACGTAGAGATTCTTTGAAAATCTTTCTACCCTGTTTGATATAGAGAGGGAATGCACTTTTTTAGTTTGAGGGGAAATTCGCTACGAAGGGTATTTGACTAATCTCGATATAGGAAAAAATATAGATACCTACTTTATCAAAATATTGGTAAATCAAAACCAATAGACAATTTTTTTATGTGCACTGTGGGCATGCCAATAACCCAAAATGGACTTTCTTTCTTCGATCAACTTACAGTGACCCCACCCTAGCGTCGTTTGAGCGGGCGTTTTCGTCTACGCGGCGCTCGAAAACGGTAATGTAGGTAGGTTGTTGGCAAGACCTCAACGCCCAAAGGACACTAGTGTGGGGTCACTCTTAGAATCAGCTAGCAGTGAAAGGGAATCCATCAATAAGCTTGCCCTCGTAGATTTCTAGTCTGAGTTGGTGTGGATAGAGGAGGGAGGCTGCTCACAACCTTTTTCGAGGTCTGGATCCGCGCCTGGTCACCTAGTACCTTTTACGAAACTGAACTGGATGCTGCAGCTTCCTATGCCCTGGGAAGCTCCTCAGCGTGTTGACCAGCGTATGGATGTGGCCGATAGTTTGGAACACGGCTACGCACAGGAACAAGTCCAGGATGCAGACCTCCACTGCGCAGATGTACGACAGGAACACGTTGTAGAGGTTGGAGACTGCGATGTGGTCCTCCTGCTCGAAGTAGGGAAAGCTGTAGTACACTGCAAACTCGATCTGGAACGGGCGACGATGGTCTTTGTTATACGAACATCCCTTCAACCATGTGTAATACGAACCATTCTGAACAACATTTGCTCAACAAGTTTTCGGAAATCATCGAATAATTTTTGATAGAAAGATGAACAAACATGTTCAATTGTTTTATGCGAATGTAGGTTTAGGCTAAAGATATTTTCTATACTATTTATAAAGAGATAACTTCTGTAGACAACGACAAGGCTTATAGGCAAACCGAAAACACGAAACGCTTGCGCGATGTAATTGGACACAGCACCATCTATTGGTTCATTTCTGAATTACGGTCCCGAAGCGAAGTGAGGGCGGGCCACTAGTATTCTCATAAAGAAATACGTAAATAGCTGGGCTGGTTTTTGGCTTCACACTGAACCCTACAGTTGAGAAAAAACCTAAAATGTACATGGGTGACCGCAATCGATCTTTTTTTTTATGTGATAGGTAGCAGGCGAGCAGGCGGATAGCCTGATGGTAAGCAATTGCCGCCGCCCATGGACACTTGCAACACCAGTGGCGTCACAAGCGCGCTACCAACCGTTTATCCCCTTCCCCCCGGGTTGGGCCTCCGGTACCCTCACTCACTCGGCGAAACACAGCACAAGTGCTGCTTCACACCGGATTTCTGTGAGGCAGTGGTATCACTCCGGTCGAGCCGGCCCATTCATGCCGAAGCGTGGCTCTCCCACAGTTAAAATTTATGGATAGTTTCTGAAACGTGTCTATGATTCAGTTGGACTTGTTCCCCTGTTAGGTAAAGGTTAAGCTTAGATATTTATTATTGAAAATGGGCTTGTTTTTGGCTTCTCACTGAACCCTACAGTTGGGAAAACACCTAAAACCACCACCAGCTTAATAATGCTTAGAAAGTCCTGCCCAAGTTGCCCCCTAAGCCCTAATGCGGTACACTCGGGGCAGAGCGGTCGTGATCGTCATAGGTACTCCTATAGTCTCGGCAGGGGCAGTTGTAATGCGCGTCACTTTGGTCCGCCACCCTGCCTGCTCGAGGTCATCTTATATGTTTTTAAACTTTCGCGTTGCATTACACAAATACTTCACATAAACGGGACTAAACGCGACGAAATTAAATAAGTAGGTACAAGCGAACTCTTGTGACCACGGCTGTTGTAACGCAGCCGAAACGTCAAGCAGTAAGTGCTAGAATGTACTTATTTAATTTCGTCGCGTTTAGTCCCGTTTATGTGAAGTACATATTCGAGGTCATCTTGCTGCACTCGTTGACTGAGTTGTCAGCTCTTTACCATTAGACAAACATACCGTAATGTTCTCCGGCGCGTCGTCTTTAAATATCCCGTTCTGGTAGTTGTGGTACTGCGGCGTGAGGGTTGAACGACGAGACGCCAATGACCATGATCACGGTCATATACAAGGAGAAGTAGTACGAGATGCGGTCCACCGTCTCGCAGGTCTGCGAAGTAAACATAATGATACCTATGTTATCGGCAATGTGTTTAATGCAGGCATATTAGAAATAGAAAAAATATTTATTCAAGTTAGGTCCATACAGAACACTTATGAATGTCAAAACATAATATTAATCTACCACTGCACTGGTTCGGAACGTCGATTTCTACTGAGAAGACACCAGCAAGAAACTCAGTAGTTACTCTTTTCAAATTAGTAATAAGTTACCGAGTTTCATTTGAGCAAAGTACTTAAAATAATCCAAGGAAATAGACTACTATGTATGACAATTAGGCCTATTTTTCTTTATCGTTGAGATAATGGTCAGATTTAAATAAAAGTTATAGATAAACGTACACAATAACGAAAGCTAATAAATTAACATGTCCAGGAATCTTTATCATTCAAATCATCTTACTTGTACATTATAGTAACCTTTCTTCATTAGGCAGGTTTTAATATGGGACTTAAACTTATCCATTGATAGGTAAATGACATTTTGTGGTAGCTTATTGAACATTAACAACACACAGACAATGACATGTCGCTCCAGCTCCGTGCACGCTATTGCACAATGCCTCGGCAATGTATAAAAGTCGTGGCCTGTTAAACAATTTTTTCTAAGATAACTACTTAAAATCAACTTGACATAAAATATTCAGTTGGAATCCTTATAGTTTACGTTAAAAATAGGTTTCCATTTCAGCCAATAGACGGCCACAGCTGGACACATGCCTCCCCCAATGTTCTCCACACGGATCGGTCTTATTCCACCCTCATCCGAGGAATTCCCGCGACCCTCACTACATCGTCGGTGCACCTCGTGGAAGCCAGCCGCGGCTGCGACTTCTTGTACAAATCAACGACTGTAGCGCTACCATGAGTTGGCATCGAAAAGTAACGTAACGTTACTACAGTCGTTAGCGAGTAAACGGGCTTCGAATAGATTTCGATTGAACACGTAAACCTCGCTAGCGTTAGCTCGATAGCGAGTGCGTTATTGTTTACGCGGTGCTATCGAAAACTATCGCTTTGTCTCTTTCATTGTGATGCATTTGAAAGAGACAGAGCAATAGTTTAGGTTATGTCAGTTTTCAATGTCAACTCGTAGCGCTACGTAAACTCTACTCGCTAGCGAATACGTTTCAATTTGACAACTCGATACTACAGATTTTAGTTTCTCAAGTGACCGCTAGAGGCGCTGTACACTTTTTCATACATTTTTTTTACGCAGACGCTAGCGAGTTCTGTCACTGTAAACTCATGGTAGCGCTACTGATTATATGAAAAACTTACTTTTCTTGCGTATTCACTCTTGTGTTTGAAATGCTTCAAATGAAATACGCTTACAAAATCGTGGAAAATGGCACCATAAGTATCACTATATGGAAAGACGGCTCGGACCTGAAAATAATACATATTAATAGCTAGTGGTCGTCAATAACTAATAATCTTCTATACTATTTATAAAGAGGTCTCATAGTCCACGTCAGAGCTTATAGGTAAACCGAAAATACGAAACACTTGCGATATGTACTTAATTGATTCCCAGCGTCATCAATTGGTAGACAGTGGACTATTTTCCTGAAACGAGAAGTGAGGACGGGCCACCAGTAGTATAGGTATAATGGGATTTGACGACCCGTTTAGCGCAATGGTTTGAGCGCCGGCTGAGACGTAAGGGTCGCGGGTTCGATTCCCGCACCAACACAAATGTTTGTTGATGAAACAGATATTTGTGTTGGGTCTGGGTGTTTGTAGTGCCTTCGTTGTTTCTAGTTTCCATAGCACAAGGGAAAACCTTAGTTTGGGGCCAGGACAATGTATGTGATGTTGTCTCAATTTGTTAACTTATTTATTTATTTGAAAAAAAAGGGTTATAAAAAGTTCCGCCCGGGGCGGACCGCTACTGCTGCACTCACTTCGCTACGCTTTTTCAGAGGACGCCCATTACAGGATGGGCAAGTAACATAAATATAATAGTAAGAGAGACTTTGTAAGGTTCGGTATTAGCGGCAAGCACAAGAGGAGACCTATTCCCTCCAGTGAGATCAAGATACAGACCAGTGGCGTAGGGTGGGTATCGGCCGCCCGGGGCGGAAGCCTTTTATTGCCGCCAACAATTGATTGACCCCCTCCCCTTATGATGAAGCCTAGATTTTAATCATCATCATTTCAGCCAGTAGACGTCCACTGCTGGACATAGGCCTCCCCCAAAGTTCACTACACAGATCGGTCCTGTGCCACCTGCATCCAAGGGACTCCCGCGACCTTCACTGGATCGTCGGATCGCCTAGATTTTACCGTCCCCTAAACCATAAATGTCTACAACACCAGTGCAATGGCGTAAAGGTATTGATCCCTTCTTTTTTCCTCCTATACCCTCACCGCCCCAAAAAGAAGCTGGAGATTTTGCCGCCCCTTTAATATTGCCGCCCGGGCCGAGTTCAATAAATAATTAGGCAGCTTTTTCCAAATTGGCGCGTATAATTGAAGTGAATAAAAATAACTGTACATACTTAGATGAGGCAAAGATATTCAATTGATGCCAACGTAATAAAAATAAAAAATAATAAAAATAAAATTAATTGACGCTGCCTGGCGTGCAAAGAGGTTCCAACAAAATGCTACCCAAAAAATACTATTCCACGCGGACAAAATTCACGGGTAACAGCTATATAACATAGTTCAACTTACCAAATTAAGCATAGTCAAAGAGAATGCGATACACACATCGCCCAAGACGAAAAAAGACAATATACGGAACCGCCTGTAGATAAATAGCAACTCTCCATAGATACAGAAGCACGACTGCCAGGTGATGAACATGTTCGCAAACGGAATCCTGTGGGGCTTGCCCGCCACCGCCTCGCCAGGCCACAGGCCTACGGTGATGAGCATCGAGCGAATTAATTTCATGTACTTTAATGTCATCGGGTCCTCCGTCCTGTGGCGATGAAATAATATTCTAATGTAGGATACTTCAAGAGATTTTTTACGTGTTAAGTGCACACCTATCCAGCCTGAAAACCAGCGCTGCAGCTGCTGCTTGCGGCGGCTGTAGCATCATGCCGAGGCTGAACCTTGTTGGCCGCAACTTCTGTTTCCCTTGTTTTGTCTTTTTGTCTGTGTAAATGTTGTGGTCAATAAATGTTTTCTTACTCTTACTCTTACTCTATAACACGTTGTAAGGAAGGCAAACGGGACATGTCGAGCATTGGAATCTTAACCATTGCCTGCGAAGCGTGCGGCAATGAGGCCACAGCCATATGGGGGGGTAACTGTGGGAGAGCCACGCTTCGGCATGAATGGGCCGGCTCGACCGGAGTGATACCACTGCCTCACAGAAAACCGGCGTGAAGCAGCCCCTGTGCTGTGTTTCGCCGAGTGAGTGAGGGTACCGAGAACCATCGGGGGGGAAGGGGATAAAGGTTGGCAGCGCACTTGTAACTCCACTGGTGTTGCAAGTGTCCATGGGCGACGGCAATTGCTTACCATCAGGTGAATCCGCCTGCTCGCCTGCTACCTATCACATAAAAAAAAAGAAACAACTTCCTAGCGCTGCAACTGTCGACTTCAAAGATGATATGGCCAATGATGAGGTACAAACCCCGTTGGTCTAGTGGTTTAAGTACCTATCGGGGCCTGATCTCGGGGTCCCGGATTCGATTTCTGGGTAGAGCAAAAGTATGTATCGTATTTTTCAAATATAGCTCGAGTTTGTGATCACCAATTTACCCATAAAAGTAGCGATGACTTGATTTCTATGATGGAGGCCTTTACCCTGCAGTAGGATAGTATATAGGCTGATACTTTACTCTACTTAATATACTTTAGGTGGCACACAAGCAGACGGATCATCTAATTAAATTGTATTAAGCGATTGCCATTAACAACCACAACACCAGTGGACTTACAAGCCAATCTTTTAGGGCATCCGCTACCCTCACTCACTAGGCGAAACACAGCGTATTACGCTTACTTAGCAGTACCTATCACTCCGGTCGAGCCGGTCCATTTATGCCGAAGCTCTCGGTCGAAAGCTAGGTAAAAGCCGGAAACGCATCAGCGGCTCGTGTGACCTCAAAAATGTTCATGGGGCGGTGATCACTTACCATCATGTGATCCGATTTCTCGTTTGTCAAATGCATTTACTTACCTTTGTCCACTTTTATTGATTGCTGTCATCGTGAACAATTCTACCACTTTCGAAACAACCTGCGTTTGGTACTAAGCTATAAAGGTTAATAAATGTAGCTTCCGATTAGTTGTAGGTTATTTAATTAATCAAGAGATCGTATTATACACGACCCAGGTGGAAGTATCCTGCCTTCTAATTAAAATGTCAACAATCGAACATCAACTTAAATTTACGTCTTTTCAGTAATTAAGTAGGTTCCTACTTATTAACTAAGGATATAATATATTTGTCCATACATTCTATAATACAATTTTTTCACGATTCCGGGTCATTTGAGGTTTCGTGATGCTCCGCCGTCCGCAGTCTGTTGGGTAGCCTACGCACATGCAGAGGGGTGGATTATTATTATTAGATAAGTCAAAAATACATGGGTTTAAGAAAAACATTTATCAATAATGAAGGAATTATTTTGTAAAATATTACTTTTTTTAATGCATTTTCTTTTATTAAAACTATCCCTTCCTCTGGCAGCAAAACAATTGTGAAGGTCTTAAAAATACCTTATTACCCGCGAGCAACGCTGCATGTAGGCGCTATATCATGACATAATGAACACTAATTGTTATGTATTTCCAACAGGTGGAACTAGCATCTTAATTAATAAGTGTGTCAACATTTGAATAGATCTTTTTATATATTTATAATTTAGAGATCTGCAGTCCAGGCCAGGACGCTCATTTAACCGATGTCACCAAAAAATGTGCTGTGCTAAATAGGACTTGGCCGGTCACGTATGTTGCATGTCAGACGAGCTTTCCCCAAAATAGCCAAAAATGGATGCCCCAAAACGTGAGACGTCCGCTCGGCAGACTAAGTTTTTTTAAAACGACACTTTTCAAAAATTAAATATTGCACTTAAAAAAATCCTCGGAGGGTTCAGGTGGGACTCGAACCCACAACCTTCCACAGTCCGGGTGGCTGTACTACGAAATACTCGCCAAACCCCTTACTAATTTAATTTAATAAAATTTTTTTAAGTGCAATATTTACTTAAGAATAAATTGCAAAGAATTGCTATACCAAAAATAAAAATTATTCGTTTAGCAGTTTCATCTTAACTAGTGGTCAAATATGCAATAATGTTTCCACTGGATATTGTATATGTATACCTACAATATTGATGAGACTATCGTCGGCTCATGGCGAGTAAAACACTTACGAAATTCGTCGGCTTAGTAAGGGGTTCGGCTAGTATAATTGGTAGTACAGCCACCCGGACTGTGGAAGGTTTTGGGTTCGAGTCCCACCTGAACCCTCCGAGGATTTTTTAAGTGTAATATTTACTTTTCAAAAAGACTGGTCTACCACAGCTTAGGACCGGAGTAGCTGGGATATATATGGGTAGGGAAGCCTTTGCCCTGGAGTGGGACATTACGGGCTCTTAATATTGAAAAGTTAAGTCCATACAGAACACTTATGAATGTTATAAAGGTGCATATAGTCTACCGCTGGCTCAGTGTTAGTGCACAAGACTCCACCTTCACAGTCAACCTGGTTCTAATTAAAGGACATAGAAATGATACCTATACTAGACAAATTAATATGTACAGCACTCGCTTGGAATAAAGGTTAATTGTTAACTACTTATAACATGAAAAGTTGCTATTATTTTTTTTTGCCAAGGTCTCTGTCTGTTTCCAAGAATTAGCCATTAAATTAAACTGTGGGAGAGCCACGCTTCGGCATGAATAGGCCGGCTAGACTGGAGTGAAACCACTGCCTCACAGAAAACCGGCGTGAAGCAGCCCCTGTGTTGTGTTTCGCCGAGTGAGTGAGGGTACCGGAGGCCCACTCGGGGGGGAAGGGGATAAAAGGTTGGCAGCGCACTTGTACTGGTGTTGCAAGTGTCCATGGGCGGCGGCAATTGCTTACCATCAGGTGAGAAAAAAATCCGCAATGATTGCAGAAACGTATGTATGTATCTCTATTTCTAAACATACAAAATAATTTATTTCATCAAAGCCCAGTCGTTGAGACTGATCTACGCGAACCCATCATAGAAGCGATGACTTGATTTCTATCAGGTGGCCTTTGCCCTGCAGTGGGACAGTAACCTCTAAAGGCTGATACTTTACTTTTTACCCGACTACGGCAAAGCAAAATGAGGGTTATGATTTTGACAGCCTATGTATTTATGTATGTATGACGTATGTTCATCTGTTTAACTTCTAACTAACTTCTAAACTACTCATCAGAACTCGATAAATGACATATCATTATAAGCGTCTTAATTGTCCGCTGGTTATAGGCTATATGAGGTTTCACAAAATCTAATGTGGCGCCCTCTAGCGGACAAAACATACAGAGTAAAAAATAAAGTTATGATAAATATGCCGTGTTTGGTATCATTTGATAGCGCTTGACTTGTACATCTATATAAATAAAAATGAATCGCCGTTTGTCGTAGTCCAGGGAAGGTCTAAAAGGTGAGAAATTAAACAAAAAGTAGGTGGAACGAAGTTCGCCGGGAGCCACTAGTTTTAAATATATATATTACTAGCACTTGGACACCAAAATAGTACAAATAAAAAAAAGTTAAAAATCTAAAACCCAACTACGACAAACGACGCTGAAAAAGTTTCTTCCTCAGCCGCGTGCAGACCTCCACCCAGGTTACCGCCAAGGGCATGACGACTGTGGGTGTCGAGACCATGAGCAAGGTACCTCCTGCCCATCGCTAGATCACTGCTCCATCAACTCAATCATTTACTTTATAAGAGGTCCGATATGAGACTAGCGCTGCTACACGAGGTTCATCAACCCGTACTCATGTCTCCTCCCCGGGTCTACTTTTTATTGCCGAACTTTTATTTCATAATATTGAATTGCATAATATCGAATGGCAGAAACTTCATTTCGCCGAAAATCTTTTGGCAGTACTCAGTAAGCATAACTCAAAACGCATAATTTGTGTAAGGCTGAATCATCTTTAGGCATAAGTTCAATATCCATATAAGAAAGGCAGAACTTTTACGCAGAAAGTTTACTTTAGAGCATACTTTTCATAATATGAAAGCAGAAATGTGGGTGTCTTAATATTGCTTATTGAGCAAAGACCTTTGTCTCTTTCTACTTTGGCAATGCAAGCATGATTTCTGTCACGGCTCCGGCGCTGCGAGGCTCCGGCGGTCCACGCGAGCTAATCTTCGCAGATGGTTTTCGCACATCGAGCTTACAAACCACCTGCTCCTCAGCTCGCGGGCCGCCTCGCCCCTCCGCGCCTACGCGGGCTTGAATTACACTCTAGAGCTAAGGCAGACAAGACTACGAGGAGTCGGTTTTGCAGCGATTTGTTTTTGACACGACGGTTAGTTAGTACAAAACAGTGATTTTCAATTTAATAAATAAATAATAATAATAAATTGAGACAACATCACATACAATGTCCTGGTCCCAAACTAAGGTTTTCCCTTGTACTGTGGAAACCAGAAACAACGAAGGAACTACAAACACCCAGACCCAACACAAATATCTGTTTCATTTCAATTTAATTTAGAATTAAAAGTATACTAATGTAAAGAGGGATAATTATGCTATTATGTCAAGTGAAATTCTACCAAATAACATTTCGACTAAATAAACGTTATGCTAAACGAAAATATGCGAAATTAAAAAGTCTGAAGGTCTGAAGTTCTTAAAAGGCTCGCCGCTCGCTTTTTTTTACAAGTTGGGTAATCAATTCTAAATAGGTACTTCATATAAACAGGACTAAACGCGACGAAAATTAATAAGTACATTCTATGGTCACAAGCGAAACACCACCTCGCTCGAGTTCGCTTGTGACCACGGCTGTTGTAACGCAGTCGAAACGTCAAGCAGTAAGTGCTAGAATGTACCTCCTTATTAATTTTCGTCGCGTTTAGTCCCCTTTATAGGAAGATTTGTATAATGCACGCGAAAGTTTAAAAACATATCTTATAATAGGTAACGTAAAAGCTAAGTTAATAAAACTATTTGTTTGTGTAAATGCTTTTTATTTCACGGCATTCCGCACCACGGGTATTTCTCGTAAACCTATAATATACCAAACTAGGCTGCGTATCACTTATCTACAACATCGAATTCTGTCAAAACGCACGATCTTTTGAACAACCGCATATAAAAAGTTTTCGTGTGGTCGTAGGTAAAGTTTCGCTTATTTACTGATTTGGTCAGAGAGCAGCCTACTGTGACAAATAATTTTTGATATTTTAAGGTAACGGTGAAGATTTTCAAGTACGTTCAGTACCATTTAAACTACTAACGTATTGTATGAACGGTTTACTTGAAAGTTTTTTTTTATGTGATAGGTAGCAGGCGAGCAGGCGGATCACCTGATATTGCGCTTAATTTTGATTTGAAATACACACACTTCGCTATGCAATTTACAATTGAACCACACTTAGAATTTTTTCCGCTTAGTGTGTTAGGTCGCGATATTGCAAATTGGGATTGTTTGAATTATTACAGTAACTAGGTACTCGTCCGAACGCATGAGTGACCGAGATGACTATCCTTAGTTAATAGGATAGCCTCGATGGGTCTCAATGACTACTGAACAATTAAGGTACGGTGGCCTGCACATCAAGTTACTACAATCTGTCAAATTTCTTTAATCGAACCTCACTTTTATGTCAAACGTGTTTGGTTCATACCAATTGAGGAAATTTGACAGATTGTAGTTTACTTGATGTGCTGGCCACTGTACCTGATACTACCACCGCACGATAGTTACGAAGGTCTTTTTAATTCCATCATCCAAAGCGGGTCAACTTCAAAGATGTGGAACGAATGACACCCTTAAGAAGAAGATACTTATTCTTCTTAGGGTGTATTCGCTCTTGTAATTTAGCGCTTTAGTTTATATTTGACCTTCCAATACAAATTATTATCTGAAAAGAGACCAAGAGCTGACTTTTGAACCATTAGCGTTTAATTTGCTTCTTCCTACATCTCTATCACATTCACTCTCGTCTTAAAGAGACTCATGTTATAGTGTTCTGAAACTACATCAGACAGGGCGAGTTCCACTCCTCGTCTGTTCATTCCACTTCATGCATCATAAAGGTTGTATGTAGGGATGGTGAATCTACGTTTACTATCCCGATATACAGGGTGGTTTTTTAGTGACGTCAATATTTTTTTTAGATTCCTCACACCTGGGGGTATCCAAAAATACCCCATGCATGTTCAGAGCGATTTTTGTAGTTTTCGAGTTATAATTTTTTAAAGGTTTTTTTTAAGTACTCTGCCAGCGAGGCTTAAACAATTCATAACTTTTTTTAATTGGGTATTTCGCAATTTTTTTTATGAAATGATTTCTAGAATGTTATTCATAATAAAAAAAATATTTGGCTTCCAAAAATTACTTAATGTTACCAAAAAACAGGTCTTGAAAGTTAGAATTTTAGTTTTCAGTAGGATTTACTCAAACATTCAACTTCAAATTAAAAATACAAAAAGGAGTTTCCATAGCTTTGGAGTAAGTTTAAAACTTCACAGGGTCCTAAACTACCAATATCATAAAATAATAAAACTACTTTATTAGCCTCTTTTTGCGCCTGTGCTTGTTACTTAATGACTTGGATTGTGCAGTACTATGAGTTACTCACTAAGCCAATACGTGAGTATAATCAGAGTCTAGTTAACACAGCGTAATTAGTTGAATATGGAGAGAAAATAACGCAAACAAAACACGCGCGCTTTTTTTTACTTTCTTTTATGTGATAGGTGGCAGACGAACAGACGGATCACCTGATGGTAAGCAACGGCCGCCGCACATAGACACCTGCAATACCAGTAGAGTCTCAAGTGCGCTGCCTTTAACCCCCTTTCCACTAATTGGGCCTCCGGTGCCCTCACTCACTCGACGAAACACAGCGCAGGTGCTGCCGCCAGTCTTCCGCCGGCTGTACGCCGGTCTTCTGTGGTATCACACCGGTCGAGCCGATTCATGCCGAAGCGTGCTTTTTTAAAACTAACGCAATTTCAAGGTTTATTTTCTATTGAATGTTATAAAGTAGAAAAATTGCTTCAATTGAGTTTCATAAATTTTCAGCCTATCTGCGCAGCTGCGTTCGGAAGCCGATTACTTCAAAAAGAGGCTTATAAAGTAGTATTATTTTTTCATGATATTGGTAGTTTAGGTCTTTTCGTATGTTTAGCGCACCACTGGTAGGAATGAGATAGACTTGGCATCAAAATAAATGGTGTGTAAAACAGCGTAAAACTTGTTTACAGCGCCATCTATTTCACGCCGCCATTATAATGTCTCTAATAGGCTCTCTAGCACAAGCATTGTAAACAGCGCCACCTATAGGGCTGGAGAGCAGTGATCCATTCATATCCTCTTCCTTCTGATGTACGCGAGCGAGCTACTTGATAATAATTATAATAAAACCCATTTATATAGAAAAACATTTATTATTTCCTGGGACTACGTCACCTATATAACATGGTGAGTACATGACGCACCTAGCTTTGCCGATGATATCGTAGTCATGGCTGAAAACTTGGACAATGCTCCTACCTTGGATAATAAAGACCTAAGACAATGCCCGATGACCTCAGTAGAGTATCTCAACAAGTGGGCCCAAAATGAACATGGACAAGAAGAGAGTCATGTTGAACTCTCATGTCGTACCCACTCCTGTAAAATTTGAAGCTCTACACTGGAAGTTTAGACGAATATAGGTGGGGACTACGGTGCGGCGACCTCCTCGTGTGGCCTCCCCGGTAGTATTTTCTTTCTGTTTGGAACTGCTACCGGAGGGGTCCTGGAGTCCCTCGGCAACGGCGGGTAGCAATTGGCTTATCGCCATATTGCTACCCGACGGCTGACAGCTGCACTTTGAGGCCCAGCTCTGTCTGGGCCGGGGCCCTGTCCGGCGCCCTGTGAGGATCTCCTCCACTTTGGGCGCACCTTGACGTGGGCCCCACCGAGTGGGGCGCCTTCGGGCGCCACCCCCCACATCTTTTGTGGGGGTCTTTAGTTGCTGGTCTGCGCTGCGTCCCACAGCCAGTGGGATGCGGCAAAGGCCGGCTAACCCCACCTCTCCGCCCAGCGACCGACTGCGCAATCCAGCGTAGCCGGCCGTGGGGCTGTCTGGTGGGGCAGTTTTTTGGAAGCCTGCAGGCACTCTCCCCCACCTTGTCCTGCAGCCAGCAGGGTGTGGGTTTGTGGAGAGTTCTGCAGGAGCCCATGCCCGCGACGCCCGTATCGCAATCCAGCGATGCGGGCGCCGCCCGGTTGGGGCTTTGTCGGATGGCAGTGGGAGCTGCTCTGGGGGCTTTAAGCCCCGGGGAGTCGGAAAGAGGCCGTACTGGCGTGCCTTGCTGTCCATGGGTGGATCTGCGGTGATGAGGTTCGTCCTATTTCCCGCTTTCCCACCCCGAGCCTGGATTTGCCGGGAAAAGTCGCAGAGTGTTTAGTGGGTATGCCCTTGAACGGCCTCTGATTAGCAGAGGCCCAATCCAGGGGAGAGCCCCACACTACCTGGTCGTCTCCCAGCGGCCGGGTGTGCATAAGGCGGCATTCACTCTGCGCGAACAAAAAAAAAGGCAACTTTCCCCAATTTACCTCAGACAAAAAATGCAACTTGGTAAGTCCAACTTCCAGAAAGAGGTCAATTGGCGAATCCAACTCGGCTGGGCAGAGGTTCGGAAAGGGCAAAGGAGAGGGCTATGCTCGGAATCACCTTGCGTGATCGTGTCAGAAATCATGTGATCCGCAGTAGATCAAAGGTCGCGGACATAGCCTAAAGAATTGCGTGGCTCAAGTGGCAACAGCAGGGCACATTGCGAGGAGAACAGATGGCCGTTGGGATGAAAAGGTCCTTGAGTGAAGGCCGCGTGCAGGAGGCAGTAACCGTGGCAGGTCTGGACCGTGGACCGACGATCTAGTGAAGGTCGCGGGAGTCCCTTGGATCTGGTGGCACAGGACCGATCTGTGTGGAGAACTTTGGGGGAGGCCTATGTCCGGCAGTGGACGTCTATTGGCTGAAATTATTATGATGAGTTCGACAAATTATACCAGAATAAGCAATGTATTCTGAATCGAACCACACTGCAAAAGTAGCGAAAACTCTTAGATTGATTTTTAACTTTCAGATCAGATCCTGATTGTCGCTAATGAATCACTTTCAATATAGGTACCGCCAAACAAATAAAAAAAAAGTTCACAAATACCAATGCCTGACTACAGCACCAATTTAATAATGGAGTCGGCGATGTAAAAAAATAGGAAGTATCAATTGGTGACGGTCCTACTATAACGGAAAAGGATATGAAGTAAAAAAATCGAATATAGAACATTTTCTCGGCCCCGCTAATAATTGCATATGTGTGTGAATGGACAGCCGACCGGCATGACCACTCGCTGGGAGGACCCGTTGCGTACTGAATTACGAAAATCGGCGCAGTTGCTTATAAAGGGTTTTTTCAAAATTAAAGTAATAATAACAAAACCCATGTATACTTCTAATTTTTGCATAATATTAAATAAAGACTGTTCTTTCATAAACTGAAAACAAAAAGATATAGAATCTGCCAAAACATGGGTAAACATCGCGTCGAAATTGGGCATTTTTAACATGTTTTTATTTTAAGATTGCAACTAATTTATTAATATGTTCATATTTCTCGCTGGAGTGTACCAGATCACTTTATGATAAATTAGTAACTGGAAAATTTTACCTTTTTTGGAATGGTAAAGTATCTTTATCCTTCTTGAAAAAACGTCATTTTCGCGAGTTTCGTAAAACGCGTTGAATCAATGCTCTCGTTTAAGAAATGGCGTATAAAAAAAAATGTTTCTCACTGGAGCTCACTGGTCAAAGAGTAGATCTACCGGAAAAATATATTATTCAATCAAAATATTATAATAGTATCTGGTTGACCTTTGGAAAATTCACAAAAACGTATTTCCCGAAGTTTGAGCTTGCACGCTCTTAATTATATTGTAGAAGAGTTTATTTTTTATACTAGAGGTGGCAAACGAGCAAGCGGGTCACCTGCTCGTAAGTTATCACCGCTGCCCATAAATATCTGCGAGATCAGAAGGATCGCTGATGCGTTGCCGGCCTTCTAAAGAAGGATACGTTACGCTCTTCTCTTGAAGGTCCCTAAGTCATAGCCGTCAGGAAATACTGCCGCAGCTAAACTTTCCACAAAACTGAAGTGGTTAAGGGGATGTATTTTTTAGATACACCCGTTTATTGTATTGTAATATCTTTTCTATTAGCATCAAGTAAAAAATGTCGTTTTTCGTCAGTGAAGGACACGACGCATCAAACCCTAATCAAGCTGTCTCAACAAAACTAATGCGAGCTTGCGCCGCCAGCAATCAGTGCGATTACAGTCTGCGGACCGCTAGCGCCGCCTTTGACTTAAACTACTAACTATACTTACACCGTGCTTTTTTAACCATCGTGCATACTTTTCGAGGGCGTTATACTGATGAAAACAAACATTTTGCTCCAAGGTACACAGGCACAAATCTCAAAAAAAATTCACCTTCCCATACAAAAGTGATCAGGCTGATAGTTGCAATTTGTATGGGAAGGTGCACGACGTTAAAAAAGCACGGTGTACAAAGGTATAGTGTACCTATCTGTGCATTTACCTACATCCATTTTCTACGTGTTCTATCACTCATTCTGAACAACATTTGTTCAACAACTTTCCGAAATTCATCGAGAATTTTTTTCGACTTGTATGGAAAGATTAATTATTTTATGCGAATTTTAAAAGTCATACAAAAATGTTGTTCGGAATGGTAAACACGTGGTAAAAGGGATGTAAGTTTTTCACAGATACACTCCCATTATGGATAGAATGAAAGTTTGACATAAATTCGCCGTCTCAACGGGAATGATACCACAGGTGCATGCTCAGATTAGACTTAACAACCTCCTGTTACCCAGATACACGTACAGTCGAGTTCAAAATATTATTCACTTTAGGACCTTGTCACAATACTATTTATAAGAAGTAGAAGTCGTTTTCTTATACATATGTCTGTGACAAGGTCCTAAAGTGTATATATATTTTTGAACTCGACTGTGCTTACCTAGGTACTGAGCAATCTTAGTAATTAGTCATCATCACATTTAGAAAATTCAAGTGGCGGCGCTACTGAACGGTACTATCACCGTTGAAAAGTAATGTAAACCTTAGCGGATTATTCAAATTATTTTCCCTTGTAAATATGCATCGAATAACTATTGTAAATTATTACTTTGTGCGGAAATGAATGGCTTAGGAAACAGCACACTTTATATAAAAAAGTTTTGAAAAGTTAAATAGTTTAAAATTGTAATTAACTTTTTTAAAAATTGGAAGTGGTTTAACTATCCCTAACCTAATGGGATAGTTGATCAGGGGGGTGGGAATATTACCATAGATAGGAGATTTGACCACACCTTCTTTTTTGAAGATAACACTTTTATAAAATACCCTTTTAAATTAAAATAGAATTTATTGACTTTAATCACCATCAAAATTTACATATTAAGCAACTAAGCAAAACAAAACATATAAACGAAATGCACAAAAGTTCATTCCTTATGTTACAAACAGTATAGTAAAATAGATCAACAAACCACTGTACATACACATTAACATAATAATCACGCAACAAAATGACAAAAGTTTCTATATCATAGTATCCCTACCCCACCTGGTTCAAGTGTCCCACACCCTACCCGTTAGCAATTTTTTGTGAATCTTAAAATCGACACTTCACAAGAATAACCACTGTCAAATATTTCAACACGTTAATCCACAATACAATAACATGGTTACTAGATCGAACCTTCATTAATGGTAAAGGAATGAGAAAACTAAGTTAAAATATTTATCCCGGCCAGAAATCCCTTGTTGCCACTAGCAGTCGCGTGGCTCTGGTTTTTTCCAAGATGGTCTATGCACGTTGTTTTTGGTGCGAACGGCAACCGTGAACACTCTTTGACCGTCGCTGGCACGAATATTCAAGTTTATATTGGAAGTGGCTCACGTACCCATATGAGCAAGTATCCCGACTCCCCCTATGTATCGCTGTATTCAAACTAGCTCGAGTTTGTGATCACCAATCCGCAATAGGCAAGCCTAATCCCGTCATAGTAGCGATGACTTGATTTCTATGATGAGGCCTTTGCCCTGCAGTAGGACATATAGCTGATACTTTCTCTAACTTAATTACTTATGGCAACCCAAGCAGACGGACCATCTAATTAAATGGTATTAAGCGATTGCCATAAATAACAACAACACCAGTGGACTTACAAGCCAACCTAATTAACTGTGGGAGAGCCACGCTTCGGCATGAATGGGCCGGCTCGACCGGAGTGATATCACTGCCTCACAGAAAACCGGCGTGAAGCAGCCCCTGTGCTGTGTTTCGCCGAGTGAGTGAGGGTACCGGAGGCCCACCCGGGGGGGAAGGGGATAAAAGGTTGCAGGTGACCATGAGCGGCGGCATTGCTTACCATCAGGTGATCCGCCTGCTCGTCTGTACATATCACATAAAAAAAAACCTTTAGAGCCCCCCGCTACCCCACTCACTAGGCGAAAACACAGCGTATACGCTTAGCAGTACCTATCACTTGGTCGAGGCTGGTCCATTATGCCGAAGCGTGGCTCTCGGTTGAAAGCTAGGTTAAAAAGCCGGAAACGCATCAGCGGCTCGTGTGACCTCAAATGTTCATGGGGCGGTGATCACTACCATCTGTGATCCGATTTCTCGTTTGTAAATGAATTTACTTACCTTTGTCCCTTTTATTGATTGCTGTCCATCGTGAACAATTCTACACTTCGAAACAAACCTGCGTTGGTACTAAGCTATAAAGGTTAATAAATGTAGCTTCCGATTATGTGGTTATTTAATCAAGATATCGTATATACACGACCCAGGTGGAAGATCCTGCCTTCTAATTAAAACGTCAACAAGCGAACATCAACTTAAATTTAAGTCTTTCAGTAATTAAGTAGGTTCTACTTATACTAAGGATATAATATATTTGTCCATACATTCTAAATACTATTTTTTCCACGGTCGGGTCATTTGAGGTTTCGTGATGCTCCGCCGTCCGCAGTCTGTGGGTAACGCCTTGCGCACATGCAGAGGGTGGATTATTATTAGATAGGTCAAAAATACATGGGTTTAAGAAAAACATTTATCAATAATGAAGGAATAATTTGTTAAATATTACTTTTGCATTTTTTGTAAAACTAACCCTCCTTGGCAGCAAAACAAACCGCGAGCAACGCTGCATGTAGGCGCTATTCTGGCATAATGCGCACTAATGTTATGTATTTCCAACAGGTGAACTAGCATCTTAATTAATAAGTGTGAACATCTTTTGAATAGCTTTTTTATGTGTTATAATTTAGAGATCTGCAGTCCAGTCCAGAACGCTCATTTAACCGATGTCACCAAAAAGTCTGCTGTGCCTAAATAGGACTGGGCCGGTCACGTCTGTTGCATGTCAGGCGAGCTTTCCCCAAAATAGCCAAAAAATGGTATGACCCCCCAAAACGTGAGAGTCCTTCCGCAGACTAGGGCTACACGAATGAAACTAGCGCCGCCAATATTTCACTGATTGTGGCGAAAAGTATTTTGAAGAAGAAAAAACATTACAGACTTAGACCCAAGTACGAGTAAATTGGATTTTTCAAGATGCAATGCAATATTTCTAACACGCGACAAGTAACAATAATGTTAATTATTGCAAAAAACGGCCACTTTTAGCAATAATTGACTTATTGTTACTTGTCGCGTAATTATAATTGTGTGCATCTTGAAAATTCAATTTACTTTTATCTAAGTCTGTAATGGTTGCTTTCTTAAAAAATATCGCATTTTCGCCACAATCAGTGTAAATAGGTTGGCGGCGCTAGTTTGATTCGTATAGCCCCACAACACTTTTCAAAAAGACTGGTCTTAGGACCGGAGTAGATGGGAAATGGGTAGGGAAGCCTTTTCCCTGGAGTGGGACATTACGGGCTCTTAATATTGAAAAGTTAAGTCCATACAGAACACTTATGAATGTTATAAAGGTGCATAGATATTATAGTCTACCGCTGGCTCAGTGTTAGTGCTAAGACTCCACTTAAAGTCAACCAGGTTATAATTAAAGGACAAAAATGATACCTAAACTAGACAAATTAATATGTAGAGCACACAGCGGATTGGAATAAAGGTTAATTGGTAACTACTTATAACATGAAATGCTATTATTTTTTTGCCAAGGTCTCTGTTGTTTCTAGAATTAGCCATTCATTAAATTAAACTTTTTTTTTATGTGATAGGTAGCAGACGAGCAGGCGGATCACCTGATGTAAGCAATACCGCCACTCATGGACACCTGACAAAACCAGTAGAGTTACAAGTGCGCTGCCAACCTTTATTCCCTTCCCCCCGGGTGGGCCTCCGGTACCCTCACTCACTCGGCGAAACACAACACAGGGGCTGCTTCACGCCGGTTTTCTGTGAGGCAATGGTGTCACTCCAGTCGAGCCGGCCCATTCATGCCGAAGCGTGGCTCTTCCACAGTTTAAGCTAACTGTGGGAGAGCCACGCTCGGGGAAGGGGATAAAAGGTTGGCAGCGCACTTGTAACTCTACTGGTATTGCAAGTGTCCATGGGCGGCGGCAATTGCTTACCATCAGGTGAGAAAAAAAATCCGCTATGGTTGCAGAAACGTATGTATCTCTATTTCTAAAATACAAAATAATTTATTTCATCAAAGCCCAGTCGTGAGACTGATACACGCGAACTATATAGAGCGATGATTGATTCTATCAGGGGCCTTTGCCCTGCAGTGGGACACGTAACCTCTAAAGGTGATACTTTACTCTTTACCCGACTACGGCAAAGCAAAAGGGGGTTATGATTTGGACAGGCATAGTAGGTATGTTCATCTGTTTCCACGTAACTTCTAAACTACGTATCAGAACTCAATAAATGACATATTATAAGCGTCTTAATGTCGCTTTGGTTCACAAAATCTAATGTGGCGCCCTCTAGCGGACAAAAACATACAGAGTAAAAAAATAAGTTATGATAAATATGCGGTGTTTGGTATCATTTAGGTTACCAGGTATCAGGTCACCGCCATGGGCAGACGCCGGTGGGGGTCGAGACCATGAGCAAGGTACCTCCTGCCCATCGCTGATCACTGCTCCATCTGACTCAATCATTCATTTTAATTTTACTAGAAGAATCCACAGTCCGATACAAGACCAGCGCTGCTACACGAGGTTCATCAACCTGTACTCAGGTCTCCTCCCCACTCGGTGATGGGGAGCGTCGCTGGGGTTAGCGGTATGCAGCTCCGGTCCCACCCAGAGAGAGACCCGACATAACCCGCCTGCCCCCCGGCCAGGAGGGCAAGACTACGCTGGCCCACTTCGGGTCAGCGGCATTACCCAGCGTCAACAAAAAAAAGGTGCTGCTGCGCCTACGCAGTCAAATCAAATATCATTTATGCTTTAGGATTTTGATTTGCAGTGTTTTGGGCAAAAAGGTTTTAAAAATAGAAATAGATAGATAGATAAATCGTTTATTGCAGAAATCACCCTTATGTCTTAGTACGGAGTCAAGTTATAAAAGGATATGCTTTTTTTTTTATAATAATAAGTCTTTATTATCACATCACAATTCAGGTAGGTTACAACTATGTTAACAGTTACTAGAGTAAACTATGAATGACATAATGCTGTAGCCCGAATAGTGAAGGGCTGGTGGCGGGCCAAAGCGAATTTATCATATTATTACTTATTACCTATTATTTATTTTCAGATTCTCAAAACTACGATATCATATTGCGCGTTTCTAAGTTTCCTTAGAAACGCGAATGAATCCATGAGGTGTACAACTCTAGTCTGAAGTTCTTAAAACGCTCGCTTTTTTTACAAGTTGGGTAATCAATTTTAAAAACAAACAAAGCTAGTTTAATAAACTATTTGTTTGTGTAAATGCTTTTTATTTCATGGCATTCCGCACCACGGGTCTTTCTCCGGAAACCTAAGTAAATATCTAAACTGGAGGGTGAAAATTATATTGTAGACGTGTTTTATATACTAAATGTGGCAAACGAGCTAGCGGGTCACCTGCTGGTAAGTTATCACCGCTGCCCATAAACATCTGCGAGATCGCTGATGCGTTGCCGGCCTTCTAAAGAAGGAGTACGTTACGCTCTTCTCTTGAAGGTCCCTAAGACATAGCCGTCAGGAAATACTGCCACAGCTAAACTATTCCACAAAACTGAGGTGGATAAGGGGATGTATTTTTTAGATACACCCTGTATATTGTATTGTAATATCTGTTTCTATTATGCATCAAGTAAAAAATGTCGTTTCGTCAGTGAAGGACACGACGCATCAAACCCTAATCAAGCTGTCTCAACAAAACATAACGCGAGCTTGCGCCGCCCAGCAATCAGTGCGATTACAGTCTGCGGACCGCTAGCGCCGCCTTTGACTTAAACTACTAACTATACTTACACCGTGCTTTTTTAACCATCGTGCATACTTTTCGAGGGCGTTATACTGATGAAAACAAACATTTTGCTCCAAGGTACACAGGCACAAATCTCAAAAAAAAAATTCACCTTCCCATACAAAAGTGATCAGCTGATAGTTGCAATTTGTATGGGAAGGTGCACGATGGTTAAAAAGCACGGTGTATAAGATATAGGTGTACCTATCTGTGAACATTTACATCCATTTTACTACGTGTTCTATCACTCATTCTGAACAACATTTGTTCAACAACTTTCCGAAATTCATCGAGAATTTTTTCGACTTGTATGGAAAGATTAATTATTTTATGCGAATTTTAAAAAGTCATACAAAAAATGTTGTTCGGAATGGTAAAGCACGTGGTAAAAGGGATGTAAGTTTTCACAGATACACTCCCATTATGGATAGAATGAAAAGTTTGACATAAATTCGCCGTCTCAACGGGAATGATACCACAGGTGCATGCTCAGATTAGACTTAACAACCTCCTGTTACCCAGATACACGTACAGTCGAGTTCAAAAATATGTATTCACTTTAGGACCTTGTCACAATACATATTTATAAGAAAGTAGAAGTCGTTTTCTTATACATATGTACTGTGACAAGGTCCTAAAGTGTATATATATTTTTGAACTCGACTGTGCTTACCTAGGTACTGAGCAATCTTAGTAATTAGTCATCATCACATTTAAGAAAATTCAAGTGGCGGCGCTACTGAACGGTACTATCACCGTTGAAAAGTAATGTAAAACCTTAGCGGATTATTCAAATTATTTTCCCTTGTAAATTATGCATCGAATAACTATTGTAAATTATTACTTTGTGCGGAAAGAAAGATTAGTGGAGAAATTGGACGTTCAGTTCAAACGGGTTGGTTGTAAATGTAACGCCATGATTGTTAAAAGGTAAGTTAAAATTATTTATTGTAATAACTAATAATACCCAAATAAGTCCCAAGTTGAAGTGGGAATGCGCGGGTGACGTTTGCCGAATAGACCCTAAAAGATGGACGAAAATTTCCACCCAATGGCAACCCGATGGACGCCGACAGCGGGGTAGGCCCAAAAAGCGATGGGCTGATGACCTCAAAAGTTTTGCCCGCGATTGGCAACAAATGGCATTAGATAGAGATCGGTGGAGGGATTTGGGGGAGGCCTTTGCCCAGCAGTGGGACAGTATAGGCTAAATAAAAAAATAAATAAAAAAAACTACTTAATAGACTTACGCTTTAAACCATTAGGTGATTCGTCTTCCCCTTTTCCTTTTTTTTCTTGAATATAGACATTTGGCTGCAATCTCATCTGGTGGTAAGTGATGATGTGACCTACGAAACGTTAAAAGATGCCCAAGACCGTGCGAAGTTGAGGATTCGAAGCAGGAGCGGACCTCGAAGCCCCAATTGAGGTCACAACTGGAACAAAATAAATACCTTCGCACATTTGCAGTTCAGTGTAAGAGCCAGCGCCGCCAACTTATTTTATTTATTTTTTATTTTATTATTTATTACTAGCAAACTTAACAGCATTTCAAAGTTTATATAAAGTACTTAATAATTAAATTCTTATATAGCCAATTACAAAGTTTGACACATTAAATTTAATTTAAAGGACGGTCGAACATGGGCTATTTAATTTGCACTGATTGTGGCGAAAATACGATATTTTTTAAGAAATTTAATAATTACAGACTTAGATAAAAGTAAATTGATTTTTTCAAGATGCAATACAAATAAAACACGCGACATGTGGCCGTTTTTTGTTTCATTCGTATAGCCCCTTAAGCACTTATGTTACAGATATCAGACAAATTGATGCGATTTGAACACTTGTGCTTGTTCAGTGTCTGGGTGTAAATAGAAGGTGAATTTTTTAATCACCATCAAACATTTTAAGCTCGACTTAGAATCTGTAAGTGAACAGCTTTCTCCTAGAAACATGGGTCGAATTGTATCAATTTTTTTTTTAATTGACTGATCACGCGATCGATAAAGTACCTACCTAATGGGAAGTTTAACATTTTTTGTCGTATTTTGACTAATGTTTCTTGGAGAGAGTTGTACACTTACAGATTCTGAGACGGTAATTAAAAAATCACCTGGTATGTATTTAAATAAATAAATAATAAATAAATAAATTGAGACAACATCACATGCATTGTCCTAGTCCCAACTAAGGTTTTCCCTTGTACTATGGAAACCAGAAACAACGAAGGTATCACAAACACCCAGACCCAATAAAAATATCTGTTTCATCAACAAACATTTGTGTCGGTGCGGGAATAGAACCCGCGACCCTTACCTACGTCTCAACCGGCGCTCAAACCATTGCGCTAAACGGGTCGTCATTTAAGTATAATATTTGTGTTTCCTCTGTTGTCTGATATCTGCAACACAAGATATAGTCCGAGGCAAGAAAGTGTAGTTAAGACCTTGAGTGCGCAGAAACCAATTTTGATAGAAAGTCTTCTTTTTACAAGTGCGCAAAATAACGGTCATCGCTATACTTTCGTGCCTTCAGCTGTACTTAGGTACGCTACCTAGTGCGGAGTCAGGTCAATGTAATGAGGAGTTGTGTGAATTTCTTGCCAGAGTCAAGAGGCAGGAGGACGTTCTGTCCCTAAACTACATAAGGTACATCCGCCTGCTCCTCTCGTCGGTGGGCGCGTGGCCCGGCGCGGCGGTGGCCGGCCGCCGCCACCGCGTCTCCTGGCTCGGCTGCTACGTGATGCTGGAGAGCCTGTGGCTCATCGCAGGCCACCTGGTCTTCATCCACCACCGCGTCCATCTGCTGTCCTTCTTTGTCATCGGGGATGTGTATATCACGCTGTTCTTGACTTCGCTAATTGTAGTGAGTTTTGCTTTTTTCAATCGACTTGTTTCGTTCACTGCAGTTGTTGGGTAGGTTAATCAAGCCTACGCTAAGCCTTAGTGAGTGATACAAGATGACGTCACATCACAAGTAGGTACTTAGTCTCAAACGTTTCTATAAGGACCGTCAGCGACTAAAGTGGGACTCTGCAAAAATATTTTTCACATTTCTAACATCTATACTTACTATTTATAAAGAGATAACTTCTATAGACAACAACAAGGCTTATAGGTAAACCGAAAACACGAAACGCTTCCGAGATGTAATTTGACACAGCGTCATCTATTGGTTCAATTCTGAATTACGGTCCCGAAGCGAAGTGAGGGCGGGCCACTAGTCAAACATAAATTATATAGGTACCCACTTAAAAATGGCAGAATACCTGTATATTTAAAGATTCTAATTTTCCAGGTCAGGTCAGTCCTCATATGCACGCAAAGGTACGGCGACGTCATGACAAACTTTTTGACGAATTTTCACTTGATTCATTTCAAACACAAGAGTGAATATTCAAAGAAGGTAACTAATTAAATTCTATTCTTTTCAATTCTATTTTATTTTGTAATTTTAAAGTTTTTTACCTATTTATTAGTGAGTTTTCATAATAAGTAATTTAAATGATTAAAAAAAACGGTCCAAACATTATTTAATAATTTTGCTTTGAAAATGGTCCTGTAGAAATATCAGTGGTATTCTTTTATTCTCTTTTAATTATTTAAAACGCTATGCTTTGCTACAGATAAAAATAATTAAAAGTCAAGTACTTACAGTTCTTGATTCAACTTGAAAATACATTTTACTTAGATAAATATAAGAAAAGACGTAAGCTATATCTGGATTTCACTTAGGTACTGCTACACTCAGAGACTTCAATTAACTTTAATTGTCACTTAGGAAAATATTGGCCCCGATTTAAATACACATAAAGACTATCTAAATTAAGATAATGCACATTATTGTTATGTGACGTCTCTGATTGCGGCATTTAGATGTAGAAACTCCTGAAAAAATGATTTGCAAGTCGATTTAACAAGTTAAATTGTTAAAAAAGTCAAAAAGGATCCATCGTTTCCGGACCGTGGAGGCGCCGGGTATCGATCCCGGTACCTCTCGCATGCTAAGCGAGCGCTCTACCATCTGAGCTACGCCCCCGATACAAGTACGGGCGAAACTGCCTACGATATAGACTGGTTTACGAAGTACAAACGACTTAAGAAAGTTCGTCAAAAAAATTTTCGACGAATGAATGGTTGGCTGTTGCATAATGTCGCATTCAATGAATTTAACGTATCGTGTTTCGTCGTAAATAACAAAGACAATCGTGCGGGAAAGACACGATACGATATACAATTATAACTAAAGAGGGTGAAAAAACACAATGAGCCCCAGGGAAACATTCCTTTATTTTTTTAAAGATTTTTTTTGAATTTTACTTGAATTGCCCGGGAATGGAACCAGAAAAAAAAAAACATTGCTAATTTTATTCTACCAATCGATACAATCACTACTAAGGATAAATTTTCTCCAACTTTGTCTTAAACTCGTATGTCGTGAACGATATCCATATTAGCCATTATTTCGCATAAGTATGGGTTAGTTACCCTTTGGATAAACGGTGCTCTAAGGCTAGAAGGTTAAGTAAGTAAGTAATTATAAATGAAGTAAGATTTTAGTCAGTTTATCATCACAAAAATATTGGTTAGATTTGGTTAGAACAGTGACCGGCCAAAAAAACTTTAAATTCTTGGGTAAATTTTCCCCTTACCCCTCCCCTTTCCCGTCACCCTGTGGAGACCGATTTTTCTAACTACCATCGTGGGACCAACACGATAGTACAGGTTTATTAAACTTCGGACCAATATCCCTCACAGATCTACGAGGAGGTGAACAAGATCTCGCTGTACTTCACTCGGATCATGTTCGGGATGACGTGGACCGGCGTGATGTCGTTCAACCTCACGCCGCTGTTCCTCAACTACCGCAGCGGGCTGTACCACGAGCTGATCCGCGGCCAGGCTACGAACCTCACGGTCAGTACCCCACGCATCGAGGCGCGGGCTGTACCACGAGCTGATCCGCGGCCAGGCTACGAACCTCACGGTCAGTACCCCACGCATCGAGGCGCGGGCTGTACCACGAGCTGATCCGCGGCCAGGCTACGAACCTCACGGTCAGTACCTCACGCATCCAGGCGCGGGCTGTACCACGAGCTGATCCGCGGCCAGGCTACGAACCTCACGGTCAGTACCTCACGCATCCAGGCGCGGGCTGTACCACGAGCTGATCCGCGGCCAGGCTACGAACCTCACGGTCAGTACCCCACGCATCGAGGCGCGGGCTGTACCACGAGCTGATCCGCGGCCAGGCTACGAACCTCACGGTCAGTACCTCACGCATCCAGGCGCGGGCTGTACCACGAGCTGATCCGCGGCCAGGCTACGAACCTCACGGTCAGTACCCCACGCATCCAGGCGCGGGCTGTACCACGAGCTGATCCTCGGCCAGGCTACGAACCTCACGGTCAGTACCCCACGCAACGAGGCGCGGGCTGTACCACGAGCTGATCCGCGGCCAGGCTACGAACCTCACGGTCAGTACCTCACGCATCCAGGCGCGGGCTGTACCACGAGCTGATCCGCGGCCAGGCTACGAACCTCACGGTCAGTACCTCACGCATCCAGGCGCGGGCTGTACCACGAGCTGATCCGCGGCCAGGCTACGAACCTCACGGTCAGTACTCGACGCATCCGGGCGGAGTGACTGACGGACGTGAGGACTGTATACTGGATCTACTTATCAAGGACCTTTCCACCCCAGCTGCCGTCTGTTCTCCTCGCAATGTGCCCTGCCCTTTGCCACTAGAGCCATGAAGTTTTTTGGGCTATGACCGTGACCTTAGATCTCCTGCGAATCTCATCATTTCTAACACGATCACTTAAATGAATCAATCAACGATCAATTTAAGACCTGTATACCTTGTCAACGAATGTACCTTCTGTACGAATGGTGCCCTAGAATAGGCAAACGAAATACTGGTCGTCCAGCGTCACGATAGGTTGATAATATCACCAAAATAGGAGGTCCTACATGAATCCGAGTAGCTCAGGACCGGGTACTTTGGCGAAAAAGAAAGGAGGCCTATACTCAACAGTGGGTACTTCCGGGCTGATGATAATGACGATGATGATGAGGATACCTTGGAATGTGATACGCAATAAATGATGATGATATCACTGCCTCACAGAGAACCGGCTTGAAGCAGCTCCTGTGCTGTGTTTCGCCGAGTGAGTGAGGGTACCAGAGGTACCAGAGGAGGGATAAAAGGTTAGCAGCGCACTTGTTGCATGTGTTCATGGGCGGCGGCAATTGCTTACCATCAGGTGATCCGCCTGCTCGTCTGCTACCTATCACATAAAAAAAAATATTTGTTGATGGTTCGTCATAGATGCAGTTTGCCGTCCGCTACTCGTTCCCGGGGTTCGAGCAGGAGGACCACTTCCTCCTGTCCTCGCTGCTGAACCTGCTGTTCTCGTACATGTGCGGGTTCACCGTGTGCACCGTGGACCTGCTGCTCTTCATCATCGTCTTCCAGATCATCGGCCACATCAGGACCCTGAGGCACAACTTGGAGGACTTCCCCAAGCCGAGGGAGATGAGGGATTCTCTTTTGAAAGGGTGGGTTTAGAGCACATTTTTAAGATATTGTAGTTAGAAGAAAGAATAGCTGCCATAGCGTGGCTGTAGGTATAAGGCGGAGCGTACCAGAGCCCGCCACTATTCCATCGCCAACCGTCAATGTTCATGTCTTTCGAAATTGTGTTTCGTTATTTTGCTTATTTTTGTGAAATAATTTACCTTCGTATTAAAAATAAATTGGCCATTAAGTATTTATGTCTTTTTAAAAAATATATTTCATCGGAGTTCACAAGAATGATTTTTAATTAAGCACCAAGGTAAAATACAAAAAAAAATAATTAAAAAACTACTTTGTATGATTCCAGCGGAATACTATTCTCTCGTTTTGTACCTACTTTTAGAGCAGGCAGGCTTGCTTTACCTATAGTATAATCATTTTATGTAGGTACTTACATTACATAATTATGTCTATGTACACAAGCAAAGGCGTGTTGAGCTTAATGCTCTAAGGTGTTGAGTGTTGTATATTAGTTTTGCTGCATTACATTAACCGTAAGAGTGTCTTCGAGTAAGGGAGATACTTTTCACGATCACATTTTTGTTTTAGGATTGCATCGGATCGTGTAAAAACTGTCCGCAATTTTGATGACCAGGAGAATGCAAGGATTAAAACACTTCTCGACGACTGCGTGCGGCATCATCTCATGATAGTGAGGTAAATAGAATTTAAGTAACAAAAAACAAATACTTAAACACCACTATAGAGAGCCACACATCACGTTACCACAAATTGTCCAATTTCCTCAATTGACATCCTCAACTTGATGTGTTTGACGTTAGATAACGTTTATCTATCTATCTACCTAAAGGACACTAAGAATCTAGCTCATTATTCTAGAGGTAGAGGTTTAGCTCCTCATACCTGCCTCGAGCCATCCAGTCATGGAATGCCTTTCCAGTTCATGTGTTTCCTCCTCCTTTTTACAATCCTGGGTTTATTAGGCGGGGCGTGAAACGTCATCTCAGCAGGCCTTCAGGGTGAGGATGACAGACTCAATTGGTACTTTTTTAGTCTATTTTTTCGTGCCTGTCAACTTTATATTTGGATCTCACAGCCGCTTACCATCAGGCGGAGTGAGGTTATCTTGATTGTCGTCACTATAAAAAAAAACGATTTTTGTTATTTTATTTTATTTTACGACAGACAAGCATTTGACCTCGATCACACGTGAAGTTGAGATCTAAAGTGTAACTAATTTTTCTATTTCTAAAGAAACTTCATCCTATCTCATCGTAGTAGCGATGACTTGATTCTATGATTTATTATTTATTTATTTATTTGGACAACCAACAAGATCATACACCTTAAAATTAAACAGATACATTTTTGTATACAAGCATTGGTGCGGCCTTATTTACAGGTTGCCACGGAAAGCACAAACAATAGTAGTTGGGAGCATAAGGCTTCCCTTAGCTTAAAAAAAAAAATATGTATTTTAATTATAACACTTAATCTATAATTTCGGTTCCAGAGTGGGAACCGAACTCATTACCAATGGCACATAAGGCAGTTTACCACCGAATGCGCCACTGGGCCAATTAGTACATGCTTTAACGAATTATAATGATTCTTTTAAACTATTATAACTTATTAGACAATAGTATGCGTAATTTATTTTTAAAAGTATGATGGAGGCCTTTGCCCTGCAGTGGGACAGTATATAGGCTGATACTTTACTTTTTTTTTTACCTTAAAGAAACTCTGCTTTATGTTGCAGTTTTACAGACGAGATCTCGAGCTTCTTCGGACCAATACTCGGTTTCAACTATTTATATCATTTGGTCACCTGCAGCCTCCTGCTCGTGGAATGTATGGAAGGGGTGAGTCACTTCGACGAGACTACGACTCGTACAGACAAAATCTTTTCAGACCTCATATAGATGAGAGAGTGATTTCTATGTTTTGTATCAAGCTTTCGGAACAATGTTGGTTTGACTTTTGGAAATCGGCATTTTCAAAGTCAACAAAGTCAGTCACGTGACTTTGAGTTTCTTTTTGACTACTTACTAAAGTGGTAAAACAAACGTAGTTCAGAATGATTGGTATATAGATGACGTGGCGAAAGGTGTTTCTGTGGAATTTAATGTAATAATGGAATTTGGTGGATCAAAATAATCACCTACGCATTCGCAGCCAGCAGGACGTCGTCTAAGAGGCAGGCCCAAAAAGAGATGTCATCATCACTTGGACCACTTCTCCAACAATTGACAAACGACTACAAACAGATTGCAGAGCAGGCCGGGTTCCGACGGAGTTATAGCACCATAGACCATAATCACACTGTGAGACAGCTTATACACAAGAACAAAGAGTAACCCTTTGCATGGCGTTTGTGGACTAGAAAAAGCTTTTGACTCCGTCGAGATCTGGTCTGTTCTCGAGGCCTTGCAGAGGTGCCAAGTCGATTGGCGATATATCGAGGTGTTGAAGTGTCTGTATGACGCCGCTAATATGTCCACTTGCATTGGCGGCATCTTGGGAAGGCCTTTGCCCAGCAGTGGAGCAACGTAGGCTCAGTAAAATAAAATGGAATGTATTACATTTCAGAAAGGTGCATACATGCGCTACGGGCCCCTGACCCTCAGCACCTTGGCTCAACTCACACAGATGTCAGTCATTTTTGAAATTGTCGGCTCTGAAGTAAGTACTTACCTGTGGAAGAGCCACGCTTCGGCATGAATGGGCCGGCTTGACCGGAGTGATACCACTGCCTCACAGAAAACCGGCGTGAAGCAGCCCCTGTGCTGTGTTTCGCCGAGTGAGTGAGGGTACCGGAGGCCCACCCGGGGGGGAAAGGGATAAAAGGTTGGCAGCGCACTTGTAACTCCACTGGTGTTGCAGGTGTCCATGAGCGGCGGCAATTGCTTACCATCAGATGATCCGCCTGCTCGTCTGCTAACTATCACATAAAAAAAAAGAAGAAGGTAGAGTCTAAGTCTGTTCTTTTGTGCCTGTCAACCTCATATTTGGATCTTACTTCCGCTTACCATCAGGCGGAGTGAGGTCGTCTTGATTGGGCTCAATTTATAAAAAGAGTAGTAAGAGAACAGTGACATAGCTTAGCCGCTTCATCTAAGGCTGCGGCTCCTGCGGCTGAATTCTTACATCGAACCACACGCAAGCGGCTGTCATTCCATCCTCACCATCTTGATGGTTGGCGATCTAGCACTGTGCGTTTTTCGAGGAATTTTCTCCCGCGAACCTCAGTCTTGTGGAATAGTTTAGCTGCGACAGTATTTCCTGACGGCTATGACTTAGGGACCTTCAAGAAACGAGCGTACTCCTTCTTAAAAGGCCGGCAACGCATAAACGACCTCTCTGATCTCGCAGATGTTCATGGGCGGCGGTGATTACTTACCAGCAGGTGACCCGCTTGCTCGTTTGCTGCCTCTAGTATAAAAAAAAATAATAATAATAAGGTCAGCTAATTCAGTCCTCAATCCCCAGAGCGACAAACTGAAAGACGCCGTGTACTTCGTGCCCTGGGAGTCCATGAGCGTCAGCAACCAGAAGCAGGTCTGCTTCTTCCTCAGCCGCGTACAGACCCCCATCCACGTGACAGCCTTCGGCATGACGCCGGTGGGGGTCCAGACCATGGGCAAGGTGCGTATTTTGACCTGTTAGGAGGAGATAATAGACTACATATATCTAAGTAACTAACTTACTCACCCGTAGAGGTGGGCGTTGTATGAACGAACCGTTTACCTAAACTGTTTTTTGTATGTGAACGATTCAACTAGTTTATAGTTCACAGATAAACTAGCTTATTCGTCGACTGGTTGACGAGTCCGTTGTCGTGTCGCGAGCGTCTGGCCGTTCGTTCACGTTCACTAATCGTTTATGTGATGAAGTAGTCTTTTCGACGACGACGTAAACTAGTCGAAAATTAAACTGTTTTTTAAACTAGTTTATCGTCGACGGGAAACGGTCTCGTTGCGTCGAATGTAAAATCGTCGACGACCCACCACTACTCACCCGGAGTGTAAGGGATCTTTTTACTATTACATTACATAGCGGACAAAAGAGCAGACGGCTCATCTGATGGTAAGTGAATATGACCTAGGTTGATCTGGAACTGGGTGTATTAAAATGAAACTACTCAAAGTTCTAGTAATGGTAGTCTATTTAAGTAAAATGTTTGGGATCTTAAGTATAATCGAAAAACCAAAACGCTTGCGCGATGCAATTTAGCATACCTCCATCTAGCGGCGGGTGGAGGAACTAAAATCAACAATTTTCTAGCGTCCTTATCTGTACTAGCGTGAACAGTAAGTGATCACCGCCGCCCCGCCGGGGATCGAACCCGGGACCCCAAGCGCAGCCGTCGCTTTAGAGCGCAACCTACTACCCACTGCGCCACCGAGAAACTTCCCTCTAGGGCTATTTTTTGATTTTATGTGATAGGTGGCAGACGAGCAAATGGGTCACCTGATGGTAAGCGATGGCCGCCGCCCATAGACACCTGCAACACAAGGCAAGTGCAAGGCTAATGGAAAATCGGTTACCCAATGTGTATTTAAAAATATCCTTTTTTTTCAGATCCTCAAGACGACGTTGTCGTACTGCGCTTTTCTCACGTCATTAGATAGTAATTAACATAGTTACTGTACTTACTCCTACTTGTAATTTCTCTCTGTAGGGCAAAAGCCTTTGATGTAAAAACAACCACACATTAGGTTACCACAACCTGTCAAATTTCCCCAATTGATATTCAGCTTAAGTTGTTTGACAGTAAGATGACAATCCATTGAAGAAATTTGACAGTTTTGTATAACTTGATGTGTCGCTGCACCTACTCACTCACGTCACATGCAGACGAAGCGCAATGGTCTACGTCACAGAACCACAAAATAGATTTACGGAATCACCTGCCTAACAGCCTACGCACACACTCATACGCACACAATGCGTCAATAAAGTCGTAAAATTAATTGATAGCGCCACTGCCACTTATGTTATAAAAATAGAAAATATCTTTAATCAATTTAGGTCCATACAGAACACTTATGAATTTCAAACATATAAGATCTGCACCGCTGGTTCGGAATGTCGATTTCTTCTGAGAAGACACTAGCAAGAAACTCATATGGTATGGTATGTGGTAACCCCATTGGTTTTACAAACTGGGAACATCATTAGCTCCCCAAAAATCCGTTTTCATTACTTTTTGTATTATATACTCAATCGGCTGATGATATCTGCTTCAAAATTGAGTGGCAAGATTCCTCCCGAATATGCATACATACACACATACATTACACGTTAAATAAAAGCTTTAAAAAATATTCTAGTGTTTTAGTGTTGTAATTTATTAGTGTATAGGACACTCTACCACTACTCGTATATAGGGGGTCTACCAACAATTCTGAACAACATTTAATTTTGTTCTTCGACTGATGAAAATTCGCAGATAAATTTTATGACATCCATACAAAATCAACAATTCACGTGAATGTTCAGAATGGTTGGTAGAAGACATGGTACAAGAGATGTAAATCTTCACAGATACACCCTGTATACTCTGGACTCCAAAGCGACGGCTTTGGACACAGCTGGGAAACAAACATAAGCACGAGATGACTTGTATTACGTTGCCGACTCAAAATCGTATCTCTTCGAAACAAAACACATAATTTAAACCCGTTTAAGGTAGGTATAATTAATGACAACTTCATTTTGAAGGTGAAAGTCATAACAATTACATAAAATTTTATGTAGAATAACTTCTGAGTGAACTTATGGACGGAATCTTTTATAATCGCTATCATTTTTTTATTCCACGACGGGCAAATCTTTAGCCTTGAATCTGACATGATGAAAGTAAAATAAAATAATAAAGATCCTCCAATTTACATTCGGCTACGGAGGCCAATTTGAACGAACAGCCACGTGCACTGGATATATTATAGTGGATATAATAACACAGGTGCATTCTCTATTCCCGAACCCTCCTAATTCGATGGGATACCAGAGAGATCAAATCAAATCAAATCAAATATTATTTATTTTTCTCTCACATAAGACATAATTAACTGATAACAGTAGGTATAGCTGTAGCTGGCGGCGGAGATCAACACAACATGAGAGATGGGGCGCAGGACTAATATCTAAACGTGCTTTCCGACTTCGGGCTTTCTGAACAGGCTTCGGGCTTCGGAATTTCTGAACAGTAAGATGCGACCAGTAAGTCCAGGACGTAAGATTGAGAGAATTGGGCAGGACATTTTGATAGCAGGTGGAGCAAGGGACATTTAGCTAGGCGCTGTGATAAGCAGGTGGAGCAAGGTTAAGACCGAATGGTGTCCTAGAAACGGCAGACGAAGTCCAGGTCGTCCGGTGGCACGATGGGTCGACGACATCGCCAAAATCGGAAGGACTACATGGATCCGAGCAGCTCAGGACCGGGTACATTGGCGAAAGGGAAGAGAGGCCTATACGTGCTTATACTCAGCAGTGGGTACTACCAGGCTGATGATGAAGTTCAAGTCGAGAGTGAATAGGCTTCTTCTGGGAAAGCACGCTACATCTTAGACCTCATTGTCACTCTCCATCAGGTGAGATCAGGTCAAGTGCTAACCCATTAACATAAAAAAAATGATAATGATGAAGACTCACGCACAAACGTTTGGTTCGAAAGAAAGTTTATATAGTCCGAGGCAAGAAAGTGTAGTTATGACCTTGAGTACGCAGAAACCAATTTTTACCCGACTACGGCAAAGCAAAAGGAGGGTTATGATAGAAAGTCTTCTTTTTTACACGTGCGCTAAATAACAGTCATCGCTATACTTTCGTGCCTCCAGCTATACTTACATTACATACAGGATGTATCTGTGAACATTTACATCCCTTTAGCCACGTCTTCTACCAACCATTCTGAACAACATTATTTTGTTCTACCTATGACTTTTGAAATTTTGTCGAAATTTATCCCCATACAAAGTTACTTGATGGACTTTGTATGACCACTTAAATTTATTTATGCTAATTTCCAAAAGCTAAAGAACAAATTGTTGTTCAAATGGTTGGAAGAAGACGTAGTTAAAGGGATGTCTAACAGGTATGACGACGGGGAACGGTGGGGTTCACTTACCTACCTCATTCGGCGGGCGGCAGCACAGGGAAGGTACTCACCAGCAAAGCAAACGGGACACACTTATAGGCACTTTTATTACCAACAACACAGACAACTTTCTCATACAAATGCAAAATCGATACTAAATAAAAATATCAATATCAAAAACATAAAAAAGAAGAAATTCCAAATATAACAATAAATTACTTCTAAAAACTATAAATATAACAAAGCAGGTCTGTCGCCAACAAGGTACGCCCTGTATAAATTGTGGAAATTTTACAGATTGTAGTAAACTAACTGTGTGACTGTTTGTACTTAAAAAAAATACGCTCAGTTCTTGAAGGTTCCGAAGGCCGCCGGCCCGGAAATATCACGGTCTAATTTTAGACTATAGAGCTAAGAAAAGAAATACAGGCTTTGGTCGTCTTTTTGGATTCCAAAACCAGTACAAATTATTTATAACTACGAGTGTAGATAATGTTTTTAAAATTTTAATCGCTTTTGTCCCGGAATGTTTATTATAAGTAAAACTAATAAAGCCCTTTAGCATGTTAGATCATCAAAATTAGCAAAATAAAACAAAAAATCTTATCTTTGTGTATTATTTAAGAGAGTGTCACTGAAATTCTCAAGTGGGTTTTGTTGGAAAAAATATTCATAAACAAACATTTGTCGATTTTGTTAATTAATTAATTATAAAAACCATTTTTTATATTTTATTCAAATATCACTTGAAATAATTCCATTATAAAATTTACGAGCCCATGTACTTATTGTAGGACTCACACACTCACATTCTCTGACCTCTAGAGAGTAGGTATTAGGAAGCTCTGTAGTTGTAGGGTGGCCAGATCTTCTGTCCTTATCTCACGTTTTGTGTCCATAAAAAAGATAACCTCAATATATTTCAGTTTAGAGGCCTCAACTGAAATATATATGGGGCCTTAAGCACTATTCACCTATTCACCTATTCACCTTCTTCTTCCACCTTGATCAAGTGTCCTTTACCCAAAGGTTGCCTGGAAGAGATCGCTCATAGTGATAAGGCCGCCGTTGTTAGACATTACTCCTGTCATAACTAGTTTTAAGTTTTTATACCTATGTTTTGTGTGCAATAAAAAGCATTCATTCATTCATTCATTCTATTCGTGTATCCTCTGTTGTCTGATATCAGATACACAAGTGCATATAAGCTACTTAGAAATGAAAATAGAAAAAATATTTATTCAAGTTAGGTCCATACAGAACACTTAAAATGAATGTCAAAACTTATAATCTACCACTACAACTTAGTACGGAGTCAGGTGATAAACAGTACACTGTTGGGAGCAATCGCTAACCAACAGATGAATCGTGTGCTCGTCTGCCACTTAGACTAAAAAAACTTATTTATTAACTTATCCAGTTGACGCAGACACCCTAATCGGTGGGTAATTCCCAATAAAGGACGACATTGGTTATGTCGACGTCTGTAAACCAAAATGTTACTTACTAATAAACAGGGTTGGCATGATACGATAATTTTATGTAGGCAATCGATGAATGATAAATTGACGTCGCATGAAACAATTTTATAAGTTTTAATTATTCAAACTATGAATAGGTAAATAAATTAATGTAAATAATAATCTCAATCTCAACTATAATCTTCGTTGTTCAACCAAGTACAAGGGAAAACCTTATTTATGTACCAGGACAATGTAACTATATGATGTTCTCTCAATTTATTTATCTTAATTAATGTAGACAGTTCATGTTTAAAAAAATAAAATTAAACGATAAATTCTTTAAAAAAGATAATAACTGGTGTTGTAAGTGTCCATGGGCGGTGGCAATTGCTTATCATCAGGTGATCCGCCTGCTCGTTTGCTACCTATCACATAAAAAAACAAAAAATTGTCTAATGATAAAATCATGAATTCATTGGACCAGCCCTACTTACCAACCTTACGCTAATAACAGGAAAATACGCACACCTCATAAGCACGGCCAAGGACCGAGGGCTCTTGCGTCAGAGAGACTTTTTACTCTTTTTAATTACCAGCCCCGGTGGGCCCGGTCCCTCTTCAATCCAGTCGGGTGTATGAACTATAGAAGAGTTAAATAGTTCTTTTAATTTTCGCGTTGCATTATAACCGCCGTCCGCCAGTCCGCTTGTGACCACGGCTGCTGTAACGCAGCCGAAACGTCAAGCAGTAAGTACAATAATTATGTGCTTTGAAATAAACGTCGCGTTAATTCCCGTTTAGTTATAATAAAGTTACCATAGGCAATTGCTTACCATCAGGTGATCCGCCTGCTCGTCTGCTACCTATCACGTAAAAAAAAACAAAAGAAGAGTTCTTATATAGGTACCTAGTTCTAATGAAATTATATGAGAGAAAGGATAGAATGCTCTCAAGTGCACGTGTTACGTCCGGGGGCGGCGGCAATAGCTTGCCATCAGATGATCCGTCTGCTCGTCTGCCACCTACATATATATAGGTGAATCAGAAATGACTATGCTCTTAACTTTATATTCCCCATTAATATTCAAGCTACTTAAATCACCATAATTATCGTAACGAGTTCCAATACGCGGAAGATTAATGCGTAACTCTTTAATACTTTTATTTTAGATTTATTTCGCACAAAATACTAACTAAATAGGATTAGATGCTAATGATGCATGAAGTATGCATACTTACCTACTCATCTACTAGACTAGATAAGTATAATAGGGCGTTTATTACTGAGACCCATATGTAACCGTCGGAGAGCCACGCTTCGGCATGAATGCCCATTCATCGCCGCCGGCTCGACTGGAGTGATAACACGGCCTCACAGAATACCGGCGTGAAGCAGCGTCTGCGCTTTGTTTCATCGAGTGAGGGCTTAACGGTTGGCAGCGCATTTGTGACTACCTACTGGTGTTGAGGTGTCTATAAGCGGCGGCAATCGTTAACCATCCAGGTGATCCGTCTGCTCATCTGCCACCTATCACATAAAAAAGGTGTCACAATAAGCGACTACGGCATGCGTTCCGTTTTGGGAATAGCCTACCGAATGACAATATTATTCTCTTCTACATTCTATTTTTTAGGGTTCCGTAGCCAAAATGGCAAAAACGGAACCCTTATAGTTTCGTCATGTCCGTCTGTCCGTCTGTCCGTCTGTCCGTCTGTCCGTCTGTCATGAAAAATATGACACTAAATAGTAAAAAAAGAATTGGGGTGGGGCCCCCCATACATGTAACTGAGGGATGAAATTTTTTTTTTCGATGTACATACCCGTGTGGGGTATCAATGGAAAGGTCTTTTAAAATGATATAAAGTTTTCTAAAAAACATTTTTCTTAAAGTGAACGGTTTTTGAGATATCAGCTCTCAAAGTCGTAAAAAGTATGTCCCCCCCCCCCTCTATTTTTATAACTACGGGGTATAAAATTCTAAAAAAAATAGAGGTGATGCATGCTAATTAACTCTTTCAACGATTTTGGTTTGATCAAAGTATCTCTTATAGTTTTTGAGATAGGTTGATTTAACTGTAATTTTGGTTAAGTTTATTATATTTGCTGCTACGGAACCCTTTGTGCGCGAGCCCGACTCGCACTTGGCCGGTTTTTTAGGTACCTTGGCTTGAAACGCTCTCGCGTGCTTAGATCTTATTCTCAGACCTCATTGTAGAAACAATCTGTTGAAGAAATAGGTTAGATTCTGTGTAGAATAGGTATCTAAGCATTTTATTTAATGTAGGTATTTTATCTTTTTTCGGTACACAACAGTGTATAAAAAGGGCGAATAAAAGTCAAAATAATTTAACAATTTACTTAAATGTAGGATTAATTTAATTTTTGACTTTAGTATGACCGTTACTGAGATTTTTATCTAAAATAAATTTAAATAAATTTACAACATAATATATCATACATGATCTGAATCCGTACTTAAGTAGTTTAAGCACTTGTGTTACAGATATCAGACAACAAAAATAAACTCAAACAATGAGTAAGTATAGAGAGAATCGAAGCAAGAGTCATCTCGCAGCAAACCCGAGAGTTATAGGTACAAAAAACAAATAGACTTAGGCATTGAGTTAGGCAACGCGATTCTACCACCGAAATCGGAAAGTTGATTCTGACGTAGAAGATCCGGCAAGAAACTCGCCAGTTACCAACTCTTTTTAATCGACAAATTGTTACAATGTTCTTTAATCGTTCGATTGGTCTGGTACACTTACCTTCGATCATATTATACTTAAACCCTCGATTTTTTTTTTTGTGTAATAAGGTCCAGACAGCAGACAGAATAAAAAGGCAATTGTTTGTGCCTTTAAAAAGGTTTCTGGATCTTACGATGTCTACTTACGTGTTATTATTTAACGCAAATGTTAGTTGCCTTTTGTATTTTCGTGTGTTTGTGCAATTTTTCTGTATCTTGTGTTGTAGTGACCAAAAATTTATAGATGTAGGTATTTTCTTTTCTATTTATCTTTCTTTCTTCGATACATTTATTTATTTGTATGGAACAACAAACATACATTAAAAAATACATTACTTACCTTGCCAATGTAGATTATGCTCATTACGACTGACTTTACATTTAAGTAAGTGGATAACCAACAACGTTATCCATATATCCTCATTCCTGCCCCGGGCCATCAAGTCATGGAATGCCCTTCCAGTTCATAAGTAGGTATTGTGTTTTCTCCTTCTTACAATCGTTGCTCTAGGCCTTGATCTCGGGGTCCAGGGTTCGATTCCCGGGTCGAGAAAACGTATGTCCTGAAGTTTCGGATCATCATTCAAACCGGATGGGTTATAGTCGTCACTTCTGGCTACGTGCCCAATGGCGACCAACAAGAAAAAAAACATTTTTTTGCTATAACAGGCTATAACCCCATCCGTCCCCATGGTAACCCATTTGTTGAGTTTTTTTTTTCGACGTCTGGGAATGTACCAACGCGTTGATGTCTTTTATAAGTAACTGCAATTAAATAGCTGTATTCAATGACTGAATTCACGGTTTTGAATATCTAACACGGACAGAAGAGTGCAGGATCTTATTTGTTATTGGAAAAACTTAACATTAGCTCCTCGTTCCTGTCCCGAGCCATCAAGTCATGGAATACCCTTCCAGTTCATGTTTTTTTATGTGGTAGGTGGCAGAAGGGAACGGATCACCTGATGGTAAGCGTTGTGTTTCCTCCTTACAATCCTGAGTTTTTAAGGCGTGGCGTGAAACGGCATCTCAGCAGGCCTTCAGGGTGAGGATAACAGACTCAATAGACACTTTGTCTGTTCTTTTGTGCCTGCCAGTCTCATATTTGGATCTCACGGCCGCTTACCATCAGGCGGAGTGAGGTCATCTACATAGTCCTCATTATAAAAAAATACATGAATGAAATGAAACCCAAACTAGGCAAACTCTGTCCCGTATGGAGGCTGATGATACGATTTCCAGCAATAAATATTGTACGGCTAAATTTAAATAATAAATGTTAAAACGTGCTAACGTAATGATTTAATAGGTATTATCCAGGGCCTTATGTTATTTTCCATCTGAACTATTTTATTTGTTTTATTGATAAGAAACCTGTTTCATTAATGCGCGTCCGCCTCCCAGAGCTCAGCCCGAAGCTTCAAACTTATAAATACACGCGCCCTGCGCGCGCGCATACCATATCATTTTAGTTTCCCGTAGCTATTGTTAATACCATATACGGAGACTTATTGGCATTGCTTTCTTTTTCATTGTATCTCAAGCTCGCTGTACTATTTAGCTGTGTAACTAACTAGGCTGGGGCAGCGACAGGTGTTAGTCTTCCTAAAATAAATAAATAAATATAAAAAATACCATGTTACCTGCTGCCTAATTAGGGCAGTAGGTTCAATCAAGCGTTGGAGTGCGATTTTATTAATATTGTTTGTGTATTTTAATTGATACTAAGTGGAAAAATAGTGATTTTGTAATTAAAATGTGGTTGGTGACAGTGTTAGTTTTGGCTGTTGGAATTAGAGGAAAGGAGATAACAGGTATGTAACATACTTATTTTTTTTTACATTATACTCAACGGACAATCGAGTAGACGGCTCACCTGACGGTAAGTGATCACCGCCGCCCATGGACATTTGCAACATCTGAGGCATCACAAATGCGTAGCCGGCTCTTAAGGAAGGAATAAGCCCTTTTCTTGCAGATCACTAGATCTTTGGATATAAGAAGGAAGTTCTCATGGTAGGCATATTAAAGTGCTTGAAAAAAAGACAAGATAATGCGTCAAAAAACTCTTTGAAACAGATTTCTGGGGAACTACTGGAGTTCCCAGCTTCCTATTTATAACCAATAGAGATACCATACCCTAAGAAATAAGCGGCGGTGGCGCCGTCAATTAACTAATTTCATGACTTAATTAAGACATTATGTACCTATGGGCTACGTAGAAAACGCAATGAAAACGTTTTAACGGTCTTTTTAATTTAAATATAATGATTCGATAAGTACATATTATGACGGTGTGGGTTTCGTCCCAGCGTATTAATGATCGCAAACAAGTACGTAAGGTGAGTAAAAATCAATCAAGAATACTCATTCGTGGTTTGTGGTGTTCATTCAACCCCATTAGATAAATCAATATAGAGGAACTAATAATACTGAACACATGTCTTATCAACAATAAGCAAAATAGCAGATTTCTTGTATCTGGTTTATGTAATCAATCAAAACAAAAGTAGACCTATCCATAGAAGATACTGTTTGACGCATGAATAGGCCGGCTCGACTGGGGCTATACCACGGCCTAAACAAAGACCAGCGTGTAGCAGCAATTCCACTATGTTTCGTTGATTGAAAGTGTTGGTTAAAAGTTGACGGCTCACTTGTGACTCTACTGGTGTTGCAGGTGTCTATGCGGCTTACTATCAGGTAATCCATCTGCTCGTCTGCCACCTATCACATAAAAAAAGAACAGGTTACTCAGCTTGTTATATTGACTATACCTAAAATCTTTAGCAAGTACCTGGTGAGCGTCTTCCAAGATTCGGTCCGTATGCCGTAGGAAGGACCAGGGCTGGTGGAGGGACCTGTGTCGTTTTAAACCTCAAATCTATCTTCATCATCAGACGAGGAGTACGCCCAGTTCCCGCGGCTCTTCCACCTGGATGACTACGAGACGTGTCTGATGAAGCGAGGCGGCGTCTACTGTCTCGGTGACTTCCAACTCTCGCCAGGTCCTGGGGACACCATCTTCAGCAATTTACAAGTAGGTAATTCAGGATAAGAGGCCCAAGATTTGAGCAGTCTCAACATTTGGTCTCACTGTTATTGGGACAGTCTTGCTCTAGCTAGAGTCTAGCTCAATTTCAGCTAATACGAGTAGGTATAACGTGACCCTACGTCCCGTTTTGAACAGAGGATGAGAGCGTGCCTTTTGAATGGAAGGTTGTATGTTGGAAATCGAGCACGCATCTCTTGAATTTTCAAATCGATATGCACATTTATGTTAATTCAAACTGTTAACGCGTAATGAAAACTTTATACCTATGATAAGAAATTGACTAGGGGCGTCAACCCAGAACACCCAGACCCAAAAAATTAGAAAATGTAGTATCTTAAATTGACTTGACCGAGAATCGAACCTGGAGCCTTTTGCGCTTCGGGCGAACACCTTAGCCACTGCGACATCGAGGCCGTCATATGATGATACAACGTTTGTACCTAATGTTTTATGTCAACAGGAATACTCGAAAAAACCACTTGCACTTCGACCGCACAGAAATACACCGCGGTTACTGCGTCAGTTCCCGATGCCCGCTCGAGCAACCTGAGCGAGCGGAAAAAGCCGAGCGGGCGGAAAAAGCCGAGCGACGGTCGGTGACGAACGAAACGCGACGTACCGCTTCGAACGATGCGTCGAGCGCTGGGCTCACTCCCGCGGCTTACAGACCACCACCAAAGCAGTACAGTACTGCCACACCGCTGAAGAATGGAAGAACAAGACAATAGAAGTAGATAACAAGATGTTAGCTTTCGCAATTGTGGTCTTCGTCATTTTGTTTCTGAATGTTGTTGGGACTGCGTATGACTTGCTGACGCCCGATGATACGAAGAGTAAGTTGGCAAAATCTACTTACACGTTACTATTCTCTCTCTTCTTCAGCAGCATGTATTTGCCCACTGCAGAGCATATGCCTCTCCAATTTCCCTCCACTTCCTTCTGTCGTGGGTCCTCCTAGACCACGCTGCCCCAGCTTGAGCCTTGATGTCGACTATTAGTTTAGTGAGAGATGATTGGCTATGTGAAACGTTTGCCATCTGAATGGAAGGGCGTGGGGTTCGAATTCGTGCATTTAAGGTTTTACTCAGTGGACTCAGTGGATAGGAACGCTTGCCTTTCGAATGAGATGTTGATAGTCCTAGGTTTTTTTTTTTAATGTTGATAGGTAGCAGACGAGCAGGCGGATCACCTGATGGTAAGCAATTGCCGCCGCTCATGGACACTTGCAACACCAGTGGAGTTACAAGTGCGCTGCCAACTTTTTATCGCCTTCCCCCCAAGTGGGCTTCCGGTACCCTCACTCACTCAGCGAAACACAGCACAGGGGCTACTTCACGTCGGTTTTCTGTAAGGCAGTGGTATCACTCCGGTCGAGCCGGCCCATTCATGCCGAAGCGTGGCTCTCCCACAGTTCACAGGTTCGGATCGCACTGAGGTCCAAAATTTCCCATAGAATTAGAACCCACGGATTCCGGCAGTTCAAGACAACGGGTAGCGTTGCGATTACCTACTCTATGGAGGTAGTAGCACTTTAGAGCCTTTTATATTTTAACTAATGGCCCTTACTTAGCTTCGGAATTTAACTTAGGTGACACTGGGGGTCGTTGACATCGCGTACCTAAAGTTCTTCTTTTTTTGTCCTTAGAAGCCTTGAAGTTGCCTTTACAAATAATCTCTTTATAAAAAGTATATAATATATGTTACCTACATCGTGATTAAGTATTTTTTTCTACCTACATACGATAATAAATTATGTTTTTAATGTGTTCTGCTTTATGTTTTTTATGAATACAAAAATATCCATAATTCATGCACCTTTTATACATCTAATTACCTATATCTCACCTACAATGTCATGAGTTATCAAATAAAAACATAATGGGTTGGTCATGCCCCACAGATTAGCTAACTACTTTAGTCAAACACTATTTCATAATGCTAATTGCTCCGGTTGCTCAGTGGTTTGGGTAGCTTGGGACTTTGAGTTCGATTCCTGAGTCCCGACCCTACTTCGTAGTGAAGTATCGGCCTATAATACTGTCCCGCTGCAGGACAAAGGCTATCATGGAATACAAAATACAAAATCCTTTATTCGCCAAAAATAGGGTGTTACATATTGTAGGTGTTAAGAAATCAATTTATAGCTACTATGATGAGATTAGGCTTAATCGCCAAGTTTGCCTAATCGGTGATCACAACTTGATGTAGGTATGTTCGAAAAATTCGAAACATACCTACGTAGGTACTCACGTTAGGTAGTAAAGTACTTTTTGCTCCACCCTAAAATCTAACCCGGGTTTTCATTTTCATAAATTCATAGTACAATTGATTTTACATTCCGAAATAGCGCTCATTTGCAAATGGAAAATTATTATTTTTTTTATTGTGTCACTCCTGTAATTATTTTCCATTTCTGTGCAATAAAGTATATCTATCTATGGAGCCTTCATTGCCAGCGATACTTTGAATGCTTTGAGCGCAGGCAAAAAAGGCTGTATCTAGGGTTTCTATGATCGAAGGATGGGAGGCCCCACTACTCGAATTTCCTCACCAACCAGGGCATTGTCTGTTTCAGAGAATCAAATGATGATGGCGTGGTCCGTCCGCAGCAACTGGAGGAAGCTGGCCGTCATCCACGACGAGGGGCCCATGGCAGCCCTCGCTCCAGCTCAGGGGATACGGTAGGTGCCTAACAAGGAATTGTCTGTTCATCATAACCTCTGTACGAGGTGAGGTGATGATGGCGTGGTCCGTCCGTGAAGCAGCCCCTGTGCTGTGTTCGCCGAGTGAGTGAGGGTACCGGAGGCCCACCCGGGGGGAAGGGGATAAAAGGTTGGCAGCGCACTTGTAACTCCACTGGTGTTGCAAGTGTCCATGAGCGGCGGCAATTGCTTACCATCAGGTGATCCGCCTGCTCGTCTGCTGCCTATCACATAAAAAAAAAAAATACACGACGAAGGTCCCTTGGCAGTCTTCGCAGCTGCTCAGGGAATACGGTAGGTTTTGTTTTTTTTTTACATTATTGTGACAGACAAGCATTTAACTTCGACCACACCATTGTTAAGTGAATATGAGATCGGAATATGTGGTGTAGGACGGCCTTCGGCTAGATGGCGTGACGATCTGCGAAAGACCGTTGGTCATATTCAAAATATATACAGGATGCGTTTACCCAAAGACATGGTGATATTGGGGCGAACATTGGGGGTGGCCTACGTCTAGTAGTGGACTGAGACAGGCTGATGATGAATAAATTTGTCAACTTCTTAGCATTCTCGGTAGCTGAGAGCATTTCCCCGGTTGTAAAAAAGGTCGTGGGTTCGAGCTTAATTGTTTAATTGTTATTGCAGAACGGTGCTTATGGCGTGTGTGATCGTACTCCATGTCGCCGTCCTACATTTAACCTTATACATACACAACGTCAGAGATTTTGAAAGCGTAAGTAAAAAAAAAATAGAAATAAAATGTTTATTCAGATTAACTTACTTGTCTAAAACAAACTTATGAGCAAAACAAGATATAATATAAAAGTACACAAGAAATTTCATTTGCCTGAACTAGGATGCCCTGTGTTTGCAGGCTAAGAATAGGACATAGACACCTTTCATTATAATAAACAAAATAATTTAGAATATTACAAAACTCAATTACACTATGAATACAATTGTAGTTTATATTTCTTACAAAGTACCTACATAGTATTAGGGGTAAAAGTAAAATAAAGTATCAGCCTATACCTAAGTATACTGCCCTCACTGCAAGGCAAACGCCTTCTTCATAGAAATCAAGCCATGACTCCGACAATGTAGGTTATCTCTCAATACTAGAGTGACTCATCACGTCTTTCCAGTAGTAGTTCCAAATTACACCCAATAGATGGCGCTGGGTGTCAGTTGCATTGCTCAAGCGTTCCTTGTTTTCGGTTAGACAAGTACCTACCTAAAGGTTGACATACATACTTCCGGTAAACTATTCTCCTTCTTTAACTTCAAAATTTACAAAATAACTATAATGTGGGCTCCTAGCATAAAATTGAAATGAAATAGACTAGTTAGTCGGAGGTTTTAACATTTAAAATTTTACAGAATGTATTGTTTATATTATGATTATGAAGGCACCTAATAGCGCCTTAATTAAGTAGGTTACGTTAATAAGTTTATAATTTTTAAGTTAACCTCCAGTTGTCAGTATTATTTAGTTTGTCATCATCATAGACTTTGTAACATGTTTTTCTATAATTGCTAAATAAACATTTTTATTAGGTAGGTGCTTAGGTAGGTATGTATGTCATGAAATAGTCAGCATCGTCTAAATTGGTAACTGTCTCAAAGTCATAAACTAAGTCAATCAGTGATATTTGTATTACTTAGTTTAGATAAATGATTTGTAACCGAATTCGATTAGGTAATTTGCATTTTAACTTATAAATGTATATTGTGTTTTAAGTATTATGTTTATTGATAAAATTAATTTGTTAAATTAAGTATGTCCTTTTTGGTTTTTGCCTGAGATACAGTACAAGATATTCCTAGTTTAGGCAACAAAATAATTAAAAATGCTACACAAAGATACTATTTCACGCGGACGAAGCCGCGGGTAACACCTTTTACTATAAGGCCTTTGTAGCTCTAATTACTTATTTTGAAATAAAGTATTTTTTATTTAGGCGTTAAAGCACCCGCTCGTTATGCTCCTGCGCAACGGCACGGCGATGGTGCAGGTGTTCCTGGTGCTGAGCAACTTCCTGCTGGGCTACCACATGCTGCTGTACTCCAAGACGCAGCCGCTCAGCCTCGCCATGCTGCCCAAGTGCATACTCCATAGGTTTTTCAGGTAAACGGGATCAGCCAAGAACTCAGTATCCTCATATTTCGCTAGGATACCCGACTGTTGCGGGGCGCACGACCAATGGCTTATGCTTTCCGACGAGGTTAGGTACATAATTATAACATTTTTTAGGTGATGCTGATAAATTCTGAACATAAACACTCCGGCATGAATTAGGACCGGAATCGAACCCGGGACCATGAGCGTAGCCATCGATTTGAAAGTAAGACCCACTAGGCACTGCGGTACTGAGGCAGATACCATAAATACATAGCACCAGTTGAACCAACTCTACAGTAGGTAATGGTACGTAAGTGACGATAAAGGATGAAGGGAGATAAGCAGTGGTAAAGCAGTTCGATTGCTGAGCTGCTTCCTGATTGGCTACCAGCTGCTGTTGCTCTCCAAGACGCACTTGCTCAGCCTCATCAGCTGCCCAACCAAGTGCACGCTTCTAGGTTCTGCAGGTGAACACTTGGCGGGTGACGGCAAATTTCAACAATACATAAGTAGGTACACGCTCTATTCACATACCCACATATTCTGTTGGGATACCAGTGTGACACGACTAGAGAAGGAGCGTAGTACGAACGACTTACCTTGCCGTAGTTCTGCACGTCTGCCACCACAAAATAGGGCGGTATAATAAGATTAAGTATTTTTAATAACGCTTTCTACCACTAATGTAAATCGCATTTTTCCAGGATAACCCCAGTTCACCTACTAGTGGTGGGTTTCATGGCCAGCTGGCTGCCGGCGCTGGGCCAGGGTCCCATGTGGGTCTCAGCACAGGCCGAGGGCGCCGCGTGTGTGCGCAAGTTCTGGACGCATGCGGTCTTCCTGCACAACTTCATGGAACCGAGTGATGCCTGCTTGACCTCCACCTGGTATGCATTCCTTTATTTATATTTTAGCGGGTAAACAATGGCCGCTTACAATTTTTTTTTTTTTTTTTTTTTATTTATTTATTGGATTACCAACGTAAGTTAACAGCGTTGAGTACAATAAACTACATGAATATAAATTAAATAACTAACTGTTCTTACACTTATAGGTAAACACATCTTTGCTTAAGTAGGTACATTAAAAAATTAAAAAATTGCAAATTAAAAACTTAATAATAATAAACCTAACATAACATACGAAACTAACTACACTACAACTTAATCTAAACGTTAAAAAGCAAAAACAAAACAATATATTATGATCCATACTAACTGCTGTCTGTCTGTCTGTCTGTCTGTCTGTCTGTCTGTCTGTCTGTCTGTCTGTCTGTCTGTCTGTCTGTCTGTACTCTTTCACGCCAAAACTACTCAACGGATTTAATGAATTTGTATACAGATGATCTAGACCCTGAGAAAGAACATAGGCTACTTTTTATTGCGAAAAGGGGTTGCAAGGGGTTAAAAGGGGGGGGTAAAAAGTTACTTTTCTACGCGGATGAAGTCGCGGGCGGCCGCTAGTATCTTAAACTAACCAACTAAGGCACGTGGCAAGTTGTTTCACTAGTTGCAGAAAACCTGGGCAGGCTCTGACAATTTAAATCATTGGGTAATTTCTTCGTAACATCATTGTATAGGCGAGACAAACGGAAAACTGGTGAGTTGCGGCCTAGCCTGGTTCTGCAGGAGGTTTGTTTGTGAACAGTCCACAAGGGTATCGTGGCAATCGTCGGGAATATTAAAATAAAACAATGGGCGTCTCTATTGCCTTCTGAGTGACTATGAGGACTTATGGTCACTCAGAAGGCAAAAGATAGGGTTACGTTCGGAATCTCCTTGCGTGATCAAGTCAGAAATGATGACAACAGCAAAAGATCCAAGGTCCCAGACATAGCTCGAAGAATTACGGAGCTCAAGTGGCAATGGATAGGGCACATTGCGAAGAGAACAGACGGCCGTTGGGGCGCATTGGTCCTTGATTAGAGGCCGCGTATAGGAAATTGCAGCTGTGACCGCCCCCTACAAGGTGGACCGACGAACTAGTGAGGGTCGCGGGAATTCCTTGGATGCGGGTGGCACGGGGCCGATCCGTGCGGAGAACCTTGGGGAAAGCCTATGACCAGCAGTGGACGTCTATTGGCTGAAATGATGATGATGGACAAACAACCAGATGGCATTCGATGGTATGTGCAGATCACAGCCGTCCATAAACATCATTACCCGATGTATCACAGATGCGTTTGCTGGATTAAGTAAGGTGTTTTCTTGAAAGTCGCCAGATTCTTTTTGGTCACGATTTGGGTATAATTTATTTTGATCTATGTGATATAGATCAAAATAAAATATACCCTTTAACATATACCCTTTAATGTTCCAGCAATACTTTTTTTTGTTTTCATTCAAATCCGTTAAGTAGGTAGACCTATTTTTTTGAGATCATCGTAAACAGACATTTCAAATATTTAAAAATTATTTATTCATGATCTGTTATTTATTTTGATCGCCCCAACTTTTTTATTTTTTTATTATACTCATAGGTAATTAATTATGCTAGTAGGTATAGAAGATTATAAGTAATCGAATGGCAACGCTCTTGCTTACCAAACAAGCCAGTTCGTTAATGATGGAAATACCTAATAACCACTATCGAAACAGGATTCAGGTATTTAAATGTCAAAAGACCTTGACAAATTTTAAAAACAGTATTTTCAACACATTAATAAATCTACAACTTCAAAAATATTAATGGCATAGTACAGCCAGCCACACATCAGGTTACCACAACCCGTCAAATTTCCTCAGATGATATTCAACCTAATGTGTATGACATAAAGATGAGAGTTTATTGAAGAACGTTTGACCACCTCGGATGGAAAGCGTCGATAAACTAAATATGAAGGTATACATGTGACGCCCTAAAGGCCATAGCCAAACATTTTACTGACCCCCCCCCCCCCTTTTTTTTAAATTACGCCAATGCCCACAATCGCTTTAATCGTTACAAGCGATAAGACCGCCGTTTATCGCCGTTGTTTCACTCATGTAGAATACATGAGTTTCTGTGCTAGGTATAAAGAATAACGAATATCTATCACAAGTATTAAGTAAGTATAATATATTATTATCCCACATTAGATACACATTTAGATAACAACACAAGACACACTTAATATTCTGTTTTTCTATACGCGAGCGCGAGTACTTCTATATGTTCAAGGCCGTTAGCGCATGTACAAGCCTTAATACAAGGCTGGCGTCGGTGGCACTCACTTAGCTGGTCCCACTGAAAACCAGCATCACGGTCCATGAGATAAGATGAGTGAGGGCCATTTATGTTGGACGGCACAGCACACGAAATGGTTAGGTAGGACCTAAATTGTCTGGCTAATTTGTGCACTGGGTACAAATTAGCTTATTAATGTAATGAATTAATTATTAATGTAAATCTATGTATGTACAGTGGCCAGCACATCAAGTTACTACAATCTGTCAAATTTCCTCAGTTGATATTGAACCAAACACGTTTGACATAAAAGTGAGGTTTGATTGAAGAAATTTGACAGATTGTAGTAACTTGATGTGCTGGCCACCGTACCTAACAGATGTATGATGATGCATCGTATTATGATTTCCAAAATTATTTTGAGCAACTGGTTGAGTAGCAAGAATATTACTTAGTTCTTATTTGGCAACTGGTTGTCAAACTTGGTTGCCAATGCGGCCGGAAGGGTATTGTATTTCAACCACTTATCTATCAGGTTCCTGGCCGTGGACTTCCAGCTGTGCGTGGTGGGCAGCGCGCTGATGCTGGTGCTGCGGCGCCGCGCGCTGCCGGCGCTGGGCGCGCTGGTCGCCGCCTCCGTGATCGCCAATGGCGTCTTGGCTTACTACTACCAATTTCTGCCTACGGTCTTCTTCTTGAATCCTAAGTAAGGACTTCGTTACTAGTAATACTAGGTATACCTGTTTTAGGGTACATCGATATAATATCTAGAGAAATTCATCGAAGGGTTCAGGTGGGACTCGAACCCATAACCTTCCACAAACCGGATGGCTGTTCTACCAATTAAACTAACGGAACCTTGTACTTAGTAGGTACTTTGTAAGCACTTTTTTTTTTTTTTTTTTTTATGTGATAGGTAGCAGGCGAGCAGGCGGATCACCTGATTGCCGCCGCCCATGGACACTTGCAACACCAGTGGAGTTACAAGTGCGCTGCCAACCTTTTATCCCCTTCCCCCCCGAGTGGGCCTCCGGTACCCTCACTCACTCGGCGAAACACAGCACAGGTGCTGCTTCACGCCGGTTTTCTGTGAGGCAGTGGTATCACTCCGGTCGAGCCGGCCCATTCATGCCGAAGCGTGGCTCTCCCACAGTTAAACTTACGTCACGAGCTGACGATATCCTCGTCAATATTGTAGGTATACATATACAACTTAAGAACTTTACTTACGAATAAATTGCAAAAAATTGCTATACCATAAAATGGAAATTCCACGCTGAGATGATGGAGTGTTAGGTAGCAGCCTTGGTCACAAGCGGACTGGTTTGGTTCCAGGGACGCCCGGTCCATCCTCCGCGACGTGCCGACGTTCAACTACTACTACCGGGCGCCGTGGGGCAGCCTGCCCGCCTGCCTCATCGGCCTGTTCCTGGCGCATCTGCACTTCAAGCTGCAGGAGAAAGGCTTCAAGGCATCTGAGCATAAGGTATAATAAGTGCATAAATAACTTCGTAATCCCACATTTGATTACCCAGTTATATTTTCCTGTTCTTCTCACCAAGACTTTTCCTCCAATATAAGCCATGGCAGACTAAATTGCGAGCAGCCCATAGACACAAATCAGTTCCATCTAATGTCAATTGACTCGAATGAACCACGAAGTGGTGAAAAAAGAAAATCTGTCGTGTTTGGCAACCGGTTGAGTAGCAAGAATATTCGTTCTTCTTTGGCAACTGGTTGTGAACCTTGTTTGCCAATGCGGCCGGAAGGAATAAAAAGACCTCTTACATTATAGAAAATTAGTTGCCCGCCTTCACTTCGTTTTGGGACATTATTTCCAAACTGAACCAGTAGATGGCGCTAGGCGCAGATGTTTCGCTTTTTTGGTTTAGGTACCTACATCTTTATAATTAGTATAGTTATAGATATAGAAGAAGAAGTTAAATAATTCCTTCTTTTGAGTAAGCAAACAAAATAGGTACACTCGTATATTACTACAAGTAAGTCGGTACCACATTTAACAACCTATTCAATAGTAATTAATAAGCTTTTGTTTCAGTGGCTAGTGTGGCTATGCAACGCCAGCATCCCCGCGGCCATCGCGCTGCTGCTCTCCGGCTCGCTGGTGGAGCGCGTCTCGTCGCGGCCGGCGCTGGCTGTGCTGGTGGCGCTGGAGCGGCCGGTGATATCCGTGCTCGCCGCGGTCTGCTTGTTCGGCTGCTTCAACGGCGTGCAGAGTGAGTGCTCATCTATCCGACCATCGACAGGGGGACACTGGACAGCGACAGCATGAATGGGCGGGCTCGACCGCAATGATACCACCTCCTCACGGAAGACTGGCTTGAAGCAGCGTCTGCGCTATGTCTCGTCGAGTGAGTGAGGGTATCGAAGGCTCAATTAGGGGGAAATCAAATAAATATTTCATTTCATTTCAAGTTTAATGGTGCAGCACACTTGTGACTTTATTGGTGTTGCAGGTGTCTTTGGGCGGCGGCAATCGCTCACCATCAGATGATCCGTTGGCTCGGCTGTCAGCAATCACATAAAAAAAACAAACAGCGTAACATAGCCGGTGCGGGGGTTGCGGTCCGTCCCGGGCGGAACTTTTGGGGACGGCAAAATCTATTGCTTCGTTCTGGGGGTAATAAAGTAAAAAGGGTGCTGTGACTTTAATACCGTTTGCGACACTGCACTGGTGTAGATAGAGCGGCAGTTTGTAGGAAAATGGGGCGACAAATAGGCTGAATATTAGGGGGGGAGATGAAGTCGAGGAAACAGTCTTCCGTCCCGGGTGGCTGATAAATATATTATGTGTTGGGTCTGGGGTATTGTGGTTCCTTCGTTGTATCTGGTTTCCAAGGAAAATCTTAGTTTGGGACCAGAACAATGTATGTGATGTTGTTTCAATTTATAGACAGATAGATAGATACTCTTTATTGCACAACACATTACAGAACTTAATGCTAATGGTAATTTACAAATACAATATCGGCTAATAGCGATCTCTTCCAGACAACCTTTGGGTAGAAGAATAATAAAGCGAATTAACAAGGGGTAAGGCAGTGAAGAATTATATTTATTTTGTGCTTTTTACCTAGTGCTAAAAGAACATTTTTTATAGATTGGCACCGGAGTTTATTCGCCTGGCGCTTCTGGCACCCGCTGGGGCGCCTCACGCTGCCGGCGCTGATGCTGCACTGGGTGCTCAGCATCAGCCTGCTGGCATCCAGCACAGTCCCGCTGCACCACTCCGTGTACAGTCTGGTTCGTTACTACTGATAGATTCAAAACCACGCAGTAGTGAAGTGAGGAAAGAAAAATCTATCGTGTTTCGCAACTGGTTGAAAAGCAAGAATTTTTGTTCTCCTTTGGCAACTAGTTGCGAAACTTGGTTGCCAATGCGGCCGGAAGGGATTAGTTGACGAGGCAACCCTTTTTTTAATTTTGGAGGGAAAATGCGTTACGCACCGTCCTGTCAGGTTGAGGACCAGGCAGGATGTGTGAGACTCCCACTTTAAGAAATCTCAGAGGTTAAGTACTCATTAAAAACGCTTCGACGCTCGCCGCAGCGCATCAGTTCGTTAAGACGAAACAACACTAGTGCATATCCCAGCAGTCCAAAAAAAATTGCTTCATATAGGTAGCAGATGAGCAGACGAATCACCTGCTGGTAAACGATCGCCGCCGCCCATAGACGCCTGCAACACCGTGGTGTTAAGGTAACCGAAAGGGCTACTGACTCTACTAAGACTCTACTGGTAACGTGTAACCCCTTCATAGCCCATAGCTTCATAGTTCTTGATAGCCCTTTCGGAACTGTTTAGACAAAATCATTGTTTCGTCGAGTACTTATAGAACATTTTATGTTTTTCAGGTGTGGGAGACGATAGCAGCCATATTCCTGACGCATGTTTTGTCGGTGCCCATCGCGGTGATGGTGGAATCTCCAGTTCAGAGGATGTTTGCGGCCGTCCTCCTGCGATGACAGGCCCTGACCACAGTGAAGGAGGCGTTGAGTAGATTTATTAATGAAATTAAAGATTTATTGTTATTAGGTATGGTTAAGAAAATAGTTGTAAGAAAATAAAAGTTATAAAAAATATTACCTACTCTGTACTTAGATTATTATCCAACATCATCGTTTCTGAATACCTCATTCATTTTATTAATTCCTGTGTTTCTTGCATTAGCTCATAGAGTTATGACGTAATAGTCCTGCCTGAGTGGAAATCTCTCATTCGAACGTCTATCGAGTCCACAAGAATTGGGCTGGAGATAATATTTAAATTCTACCGGAGGAAATGTGTAGATTTTGAGTAACTAAATAGAACTTTAACGGAGTTTTAATGCCATGACATACCAATAGAGCTTTGAGTATGGCTTTATACTCAATAGCAATAGAGTTACACAGCTAACCTTTGATGTAGTAAGTGAAAGTGGCGCTATCATTCATTTTCACTTTCGGTCCAGTCACAAAGTCACAACAGTCGGGCTATATAAAAATGCAAAAAAAATTAAAAATATAATTTCTTGAAATAAATACATACAGCATTTTGAGAACATTAAGGCTGATTCGGACCATCAACCATGACAACCGGGAGTTTGACGTTTCAATAATGACAAATGAATGACAAACAAACGTCAATTCATCGACGCGATTGACGTGCGTGCGTATTTCTACAATTTGTTTTAGCCATAAGAACATGGAGTGATTTTCCACAATAGCCTGATTAATTACGTAATTAGCTCAATTGTTAGTGTTCGTTACACGGAAATGGGTAGTCATCACAGCCACGAGAAAGGTGATGGTGGTAGCGGGAGCTCCACGCCTCGAGGGTCGCAGCGCGGGGCTTCTTCTCCGCTCAGGGTCGGGGGGCGACCTGCAGGGGCTGGCGGAGAAGACGGAGAAGCCCCCGCCGTCCATGGTGCCTGTGGAGAAGCTGGGCAAGGTACGTACTTTCAGGGTTATGTCGTGACGTAGGAAGGATTGTTTGTTTTGCTGTCAAGGCTGCGAGTTACAGCTGTGGACTCGTGAATGTTGATTGATCCTCTATTTTAGGACCGATATTTAATGAAGCACCGATTTCCTACTTTAAATTGAAGTACTGGACACATGATACGACGAAACCTCGGTTTTAAGACACTACTCACTCAACTGTCTCTCAAGAACACTAATAACAACCTAAAAATTTTACAATAATAACCACCTGTAAATGTATTACTGGTGGTTATTGTAAAATTTTTAGTTAACAATGTAGTTAGACCTTTAAATAGCAGGCATAAAGTTTTCATAGTTGATTTAAAAATGTATAAGAAATTTAGTTTCACACACAATCAACTGCTTTCATTAAAAATTATTTGCTTTTTAATGAATTAATTATTTATTTACTGCATTTTAATGAGCCCTATCCTAGTAATGACAATAATAATCAAAAGTAAAAGGGAAATACTTTCAGTTATCTCTGAATTTATAGAATATTATTCATTCTTGATAACACAATAAAGATAAAGTATTTTATCACATCTAAACATCAGATACCTATTAGCTTTCCCTCTCTCTTCTCTTTAACTATTAAAGGTATGTATACAAACAGAATAAAATCAATAGGTAGAAACGTTAGATGTACAGTCAGCCATACATCAGGCTACCACAACCTGTCAAATTTTCTTAATTAATATTCAACCTTATATGTCTGACAGTAATATGTAGATGAGAGTTGATTGAAGAAATTTGACAGTTTTGAATACTTTGATGTGTGGCTGTACATAGACTGCACTTGTCGATGAATGTCTTTACTTCGATTAGATAGCAGTTCTTGGATATCTCCTAATCCTGATGATCTACTTGTTAACAGTGTGTTTTATCAGATATTTACATCTATAATGAAATAAATACACTAGGTAATTAACTTAGGCATTCCCCGTAGTACATGCCGATAGCCTTTGCTAGTGGTATTGTCTCAGCGCCAAAAACAAAGACATTTTTTTATTACAATACAACATTGATTCCCACACTAAAAACTACAGAGACCACCAAAAAATCCCTTCATAAACCTAAAAATGATGATGATGATGATGATAATGCAATGCTTTTAATTTTTCCATGATAATGATTGGATTAAATTAAAGAGATAGATTGTTTTGGAAAGTTTTACTTATCTTAAATCTTTATCAAGTATAATTTTTGTTGTTTATGGAATAACTACATAAACAATACAATATGTAGCTGAATTATAATAATCTTAAAACCTGGTTTGTATTCTAGATTCTGATGAATTGTGAGGTCGGTAAAAAAAATGCTTCTAGTATTTAAAGCTCGCATAATAGTTACCAATGTTTGTGCAATAAAGTTTAAAATAAATAAATAAAACAAATGATACAAAAGATATAAAAATGAGAAGGTTCTGTATTTTCTTTGCATGTACCACTTTTGCACAAATAAGTGATATTCTATTCTATAAAATAAATCATTTTGTGTCATTAGTGACCTACAAACCACTAAGATGTTACCTGGACAGGTCAAAGTTTTTGTCCCACTTTTTCAGTGAATTGTTACATTGCTTTGTCCTTAGAAACTAACCAAAGGTCAAACTACCAGTTCTAGTTTACTTATTTTTAGCCTAAAGTCTAACGCATTCCTTCTCCACTTGGGTGATTCATTTAATTTAATGTTTTCAAAACCACTTAAATACTATAAAACTGGTGAGTAATTTTTTACTCATTTGATGAGCTGTTGGTTATATTTATTTATCAAATGTTGAAATTTCTGTTCTCCTCACTCACTTCTGGTGTTTAAAAAATGTTTGTGACACCAACTAAATATAACAAGAGCCATATGGTAGTGGATGAGAATGTAACTTCCAAAGGGGGGTTGTGGTTTGAATCCGAGTAGGTTGGAAAACCTATGGTTTTTTCAAATCTAGTGCCGTTAGCTTGGCGGTGACGGAACACATTGTAGGAAAACCTGCTTGTTACGTAGTAGGTTGTATTGGAACTAATGTTATTTACTTATACATATCTATTTCTAAGCTATAACCACATAAGAAACAAAAATTAATTCCATCTCATTTTTATGTGAAAATTACAGTATTTTTTTTATTTATAATTGTCAGGTTTGAAAACCCAGAGTTCTTAAGAAATCAAGTCATGGAATTTCGCTTTCCTTGCGGAAGTACGATAATTAACACAAACAGTTAAAACACACTGTCTTATTGCCCTGGTTGTAAATGATTTGTAGATTACATCACAGTCATATTATCATGTGAACAAAGAGTGTGAGGACAAAGATAACATTTGATGTGTGAATAATTTGCTAAATTGCAAAGAATTGCTATACCAAAAATAAAGGATAAAATATCTTCAGAATATTTGTAAGTAACCTAATAAAAAATAATGAAAGTGTATTGCACTTTCTATTTTTTTTTTACTATACCTTTATTGACTCCTAGAAATTTTAATAAAGCAACTGTAACAGAAATAACCCTGATCTTTAGAAAATCATTTACAATGTTAATGACCAACACTAGCCAACTGAAGTGGCACTGGGCTGGTCACATTAGCCGCAGAACTGACAACCGTTGGAGCCATAAAGTCCTTGAGTGGAGACCGCGACTCGGCAAACGTAGTGTTGGACGCCCTGCTACAATATGGGATGACGACATTCGAAGGCTGGCCAGAGTGGGCTGGATGAGAGTGGCCGAAAATCGGGAGCGGTGGCGTGCTTTGGGGGAGACCTATGCATTACATAGGACACACACACAGGTCCACAGCTGGACATTTCCAGCTGTGGACGAGCGTGGGTTGCTGATGATGAATTACATAGCTATCCTTAGCTCAGTAGATAAAAAAGGCGTCTTCCGATCAGGAGGTCCCAGTTTCTGATTCCGATCACGTACTATCGGGGACAATTTCGGTAATCCACCTTTTAAGGGCGATGTTGGCACGCAGCGCGGTCGCTTCGCCTGCCTCAACCGACGGCGACACGTCCGTCATATTTCTAAACGTTTTTCTCTTTACTGTCAAATATTTAACTTTAAACAAGTTATTTTTTACGGATATACCTATATACCAACGTCAGAAATACGTTGTGATATCCAAGGCTGTTTCGACCGATGAAAAATCGGAATTCCTGCTGTCTTCTAAAGTTTCATATAAACGGGACTAAACGCGACGGGATGTGACCACGGCTATTGTAACGCAGCGCATTAATTTTCGTCGCGTTTAGTCCCGTTTACCCGTTTATATGAAGTATTTGTATAATGCAACGCGAAAGTTTAAAAAATTACTTCTAAAGTTGTTACTATTTTGGTAGGGGGTTCACTTTATTGTATCGACTTAAATGGCGATAAAGTTAGGTTTTCCAAGCCCAAATCTCCTCAAAAAAACTGTTATTTTGCTGGTGATACATTTATTATTTATTCTTTATTGCACAAAATAAAAAGTTAAACCAGTCAACCATTGGGAGAGTCAGAAATTTTTAATGCGTTTTCGAAACGATTTTCGCTACGACCTGGTTGGTTTGCCGTATATTATAATTGTCTAGACTTTACACACATTTACAAAAGTACCCTATTCCCAGGTTAACTTTTTAAACACGTAACTTACGTATTTTATCACTTACTTTGCAGTGGAACAGCAACATTATACTTTTTGCCTGTACTATAGCAAACTAACATTCTGCAAAATTTTATACTATGTCATCATGATACAGAAAATTGAACTAAAAATAACTATGAACATTTCATTTGTCCAGTTTATAGCTGTAGTATAAAGCGTCTAGAACTTCAATTTAAGCTTATAAAGACCACTTCTTGAACTCACTGCACATTTTATCCACTTTTACAGTCCTTATGCCGTTGTCTTAAGAATTATTGTCACGACGTATTATTAGAATTAACTAACGAACCTTGTAGTTGTAGTAGCCGTATTCATTAGCAAATAGAGTGTAATTTGAAACGTTATGTTATGATAAGTCACATGATCTATTTAAAGTCTCTACATAAAGATTATACAGCAATCATGTGAAAGAATACGAACAGTATGTTTGTATATTATGTTTCTCGTACTTATTGATAGTGATCTATATTAAAAAGATCGATAATTCAGCAACACTTATGTCGGTATAATGTTTTTCCCAAAATCCGTGCACTATCGAAACGGCCAGGGGGGCAATCCTCGTGCATTCGACATTGAAGTCGTATTAGACATTTGTATGGACGAATGCATGAAATCTCTAATTTCGACTTCAATATTAAGTGCGCGAGAATCGCCCCCCAGGCCTTCACTACTCCATACTTGTATGTTGGAACTATCGCGGGCGTACCGTTCAAGTTTTTCCTGCACCTCTGGGACTGTCACGTAATTTGGCGGAAACAATGAGCTGCTACAGAGGTCATGGCATCAGTAAATGTCACTCAGAAGGAGTCCCTTCCTGTAGAATATGTGCACCCTCCCTTCCCTTCCTGTACAAGAAAGGCACCCTTGAGATCCAGGCAGAGAGGTAGGGAGACTCATCACCATCTCCGCGTGTTATTCCCAGTTTCGTCCAAAGCCGTTGCTTTGGACAAAACTGGGAATAACCACTATCTTGGATTTAGGAAGTCTTACTTCGCGTTGTTACAGGTTCAGAATATTTATCTCAACATTTGAAAAACTATCCGGAACGTGCAGATTTCTCGGTGTTTTCACTCAGAAGTGCTTGCTCGGATTCGAACCTGTGTGTGTCAAGTCGCACGATCTTATCCTTTGAGCTACCATCCGTCCACAAACTATTTTTAGACTGTTTGCCTTTTTTACTAAGATAGTTGTCTTTTGTAATGTTATCATAGTTTTATTTGAACTTGTTCCTGATAATGTTTATCTAAATGGAAAAGATTACATCTTAAAATTATCTAAGTATCTTTTGTTAAATGATTTTATAAGAAGATAAGAGTCGTTCAATAACCTCTATGTATCCGGGCTTTCCCTTGTTTACCTGAGCTCCATCGTCATCAATGATGATCATCTCGACATCATCATTATCTTAGCCCACAGGGTCCGATTGACAGATGAGGCACATGTCGTTGCAATAGCAGGATTCCATTAACATCGAGCTAATGGTATATAGATACCTATCAGCAATTTTATAATCAGTATGAACAAGCAAACCTGTGTGATATGTCTGTATTAAGAGACTAGTGGCCGCCCGCAACTTCGTTTGCGTGAACTTTATGACTCTTGACTTAAAGATGATTATTTAAATAGATATAAAATAAATATTACTTATTATAAATGTTCGTTTATAAGTTAATTGATTTTTAAGGCGGCTCATTGATATTTTATACGAACTGCTAAGGAATGGAACAACTTGTCGGCTTCTGTATTTCCAGAGAGCTACAATTTGGGTGACTTTAAGTCGAGAGTGAATGCTTCTTCTGAGAAAGACCTTCATTATCACTCTCCATCAGGTGAGATGAGGTCAAGTGCAAACCCCTTTAATATTTAAAAAAATATAGGTATATCAACTTCTAATGAAAGTAACCCCCAAATTATTTTTTATTCCATTAGGGGATGTAAGTATTCTATTTAAGTTTGAATCTTATATTTTATCCATCAATTCTGTCAAAGAATGTGTATGCAAAAGTTGGAGTAGATTGGGCCAAGGAATCACGTAGTCCCATGAACAAACTTGGAACCCCCTTTTCACTCCATTAGGGGTTTAAGTTCGGAATATCCTTCCTTATAGGATCTCATTCAAAAATGCTCATCACATTTGGCAATTTTCCATTCCATTTCATTCCATATTAGTTATAGTGGAGCTGGGCTCTTAGAGTTCCAATCCAGATGTTCCATGATCTTTGATTTTTTTTCACGGCATCATAAAATGCTCATCAATCTAAACAACTTTTGTTAAGATGCCATTGACCTACCTCTTATAGTTTAGCTGGGCTGTTGTGGTTCTACATCAAGGAGCCTGGTCTTCAAAATATAATATATCCTATAAGTTGCCCTGATAAGTTGCCCTGATATTACAGCTATACAATAAAAAAAGTTTCATTCGAATTGGTTTGGTAGTTTCCGAGATTAGCGCGAACAAACAGACAAACAGACAAACAGATAAACAGACAAACAGACAAACAGACAAACAGACAGACAAAAATTTTAAAAATCATTGATTCATGTTCTGTTACTGTTTTTTAGTCGCCCTAAGTTATTTTGAGATAAATATCTTCAATGTACAGACACAGCTTTTTTACATTTTTATTATATGTATAGATAATCCCATGTAATCAACGCTTTGACAAATCCTGACAAATGCAATGACTATTAATTACAATTTAGTCGTTTCTTCAACAGAGATTTATTTCCTTCTTCATCGACATTCGTTCCGTAGTAATTTTATTAGAATTAAAACATTTAGGACCAAGGAAATCACAACAACTGAAGTTAATAATATAAAAATCTAAGTTTGTATAATGGTTTGGCTGCAAAAGTATTTCCTACGGCTATTCAAGAGAAGAACGGTGGTCCTACTCCTTTCTAAAAAGCCGGCAACCCATCACCATACTTCTCTGATCACGCAGATGTCCATGAGCGCCGTTTGCTTATCTGGTGATCCGGTTACTCGGTTATTGCTTCTAGCATAAAAAAGTGTTTTTTTTATTTGATTGACGACATGGATCACTTGATTGTATGATAAGCGATTGTCGCCGTTCATGGACGCAGTCAACCTTAATTTAACAACAACATTGGAAAGTAGTTTAATAAATGATCCATGGATCCCTGAAAGCAATTAGTTGATTCATCATTTCAGAAATAAACGTCACAGATATCGCAAATCACTACAGATATCCCCACACTCAGTTGTTGTGATTGCTGGTGAAGTGCTGTGCGGTTGTTAATCTGTGGAAAAACTATTTTAAGATCCTGTAGTATCCTTCAAAGCAAAAACATCACTTTCCCTTTTGTAGAGTTTTCACGCGAAACCCAGTTTTTGTGTGTCTTCACCCTGCTTTATTGGTTAATGCTTCTAAAGAGCATTTGAAACACAGTATCCAACTAACCAAGGCCATAGGTCTCGAGCAACGGAAGACTAATCCTTTGATAAGATGCCGCTGAGTGTCTTTTTAATTGTATACTAGCTATCTTAAGATGTGGTTGGATGACCAATAAAATATATAATTCATCTGTTTTATAATTCGCTAATTTAAAAAATTTACAATTCGAGAAATTTTACTTCCGAACTGAAGCTATCAAAATATATTTTTAAAGATACGTTTATAAAAGCAAAGAAAATCAAAATAAACAAATATTAAATCAAAAACAGTAAAAACATCGATAAGTATAGAAACACTTTTGAAGCTATAATTGATGTAGCAACCTGATACATAAAAATTACTGCTGTTACGGTTCATAGGCTAAATTTTATTTCGTTTTATGACCTGCTAAAGTTCAAATTATTGAAAACAAAAACTTAAGTAACGGAAACATTTATCGTTTTACCCGGATCAACTTGTACACCAAATGAAACAATAAAGATTATGATTATGAATTTAAGAAACTTACCTGTAACCACAGAAAAGATGTCCACTAAAAGATAAAGACGTCTTCATAAGAATAATACTTTATCAATCCCTAAAATAAAACGTAAAACCATGGGCTCAATGGATCAAAGGAACCGCCCTGTCCTCCAAAGACAGATGGCGGTGGACCCTGGAGATGCCTGGTCTCCAAAGAGCTTGCGGTACAGGATATTAGGGATACAAGCGAGTAAGCTCAAAAAGAAACAGACAGCAGAAAGGTGTTGCAAGGTGCGTGTGGAAATAAATTTTAGATTTAAAGCAAATATCTTAATACAGCATCAACGTTTCCATTAATTCTCTAAGAACAGATAACTGCTGCGTCAAAACAGTTCTGGATTGGGGACTCGTCTGAATCGCGTCTCGGTAAACGTAGTAAAGGACGCGCTCAGGCCAGTGGCGATCTGCACAAGATGGTTTGCAAGAGCTGGATGCGAGTAGCTGAAAATCGATCGGAGTGGCGAACATTTGCAGAGGCCTATGTCCAGCAGTGGACTGCAACTAGCTAATAATGGCTCTCTTAGCCTTCGATCAACAAACAATAATGAAAATATTGTCCTAGAACTCTCCTTTTTGTTGCATTGGCTCGTGTCTAAGAAAAAAATCTCCATTCACTTGCTCTTTAGACCCAATAGTCAGTTGATCCGCTTTTGCCCTTTCACGTACAAAAACATATTCTCTTAACAAAATGTTTATCACGTGATTGTACATAATGTTGTCTTGTTAATGTACGATTACATGCGATCGATCAACTTCTTAATTGATAAAGCATAATAAGCTGTGTATCTTCCTGTATACACTGCTGATAAGCACTCAAAACATGTGGCGAATGTTTAGCGGTCAAGTGCACACAACTGGAATGCATGGTTGTTACTTTTTAAATATTTCGGAATATAAAACATATTTGTAGTAGATAATAACTTACAATACACTTTAAAAGGCATGTTGATTTTATCAAGATATTGTTTACTTAGATGATGTTATCGTAGTGTTAATGTACCTGATTACGGGTATTTTGTCGAGAATGGGTACTAGTCTAGTCAAAATAGTCATTTGATTCTTAACAATATTTTTATGTGATAAGTGGCAGACGAGTAGACGGATCGTCTAATTGTTACCGATTGCCGCCGAGACACTCTAGTATGTACAGTCACAAGTGTGCTGTCAACCTTTGAACCCTTTCCATCCCGATTGGGTTCTCGAGTAGGTACCTACAATTACTCAGCGAAACACATGAGTCTACTGCGTAGCCGTAGTATCTCTCCGGTCGAGGCAGCCCATTCATGCCGAAACGTAGCTCTTTCACACTTAGAATGGATTTAAAACCTAGCCTAGTTTTAGATCTTTTGTAACAAAAAAAAACCCTTTTGTAACTTGTAGTTTGCCATTGTTGACAGTTGCTGTGCCAGCGGTCACAAAAAGAAGATGGCGTCAACGGAGTCACAGAAAAATGTTTTACGGTAAGTACACTTCCTAAATTTAGTTCTGCCATGGTGATTTCATTGGCTTCAGCTACTATGATGGGATTAGGCGGAATGACCACACGATTGTCTAATGCGGATTGGTGATCACAAACCCGAGCTATGTTCGAAAAGTATTTAAACCATTAGACGATCGGGGGGTTACCATCAGAATATTAACTGCTTTTCCCACAACAAAGTAGCCAGTTTATTTCCGTGTTCCCAACATTTTAGATCGCGATGTGTTTACAGAAATACCTGTTCCCAATGTACCCAGAGCTGGCCAAGCAGTTCTACAAGCACGTGCACCGCGCGGCCAAGTGCAAGAACAAGCACGTGCCGCTGGCGGCCTTCCGGCAGCAGTGCGAGAAGGTGCTCGGCATGCTGGACGACAAGGATATCATCGACACTTATGTCAGGTAAGAAGGCCACACTGACCAGTAGTGTCAGACCTCTTGCTTCGCAAGAACAAATTTGTTGGTTCAGTACTACTTCCTAGCCTACTATCCCGATTAACAAACCGTTTATCGCAGTGGTTTGAACGCCGGTTGAAACGCGTGGTTCGATTCCCGCACCAACAGAAAGGTTTGTTGATGAAACAAATATTGGGTTGGGAGTTCCTTCTTTGTTCCTGGTTTTCATAGTACAAGGAATACCTTCGGTGGTACCTACCAGAACAATTATGTGATGAAAAAATTATGTGATGCTCTTTCAACTTATTTTCAGAATGTTTGGCGCCGACACAGATGACAACCTGGTGACTCCAGATGGCTTCCGAAACCTTCTCTACACCAGCTACAAGCTCTCCATGGATCATTACCCTGAGGGGCCGCAGACTTGTCTTATGGTGAGCAAATGTCTCTGAGATACATTGCTTGCAATGTTAAACTAGATACCGACTGTGGGAGAGCTTGTCCGTCGCATTTTAGATTTCCGGACTCGATCCTAGTTTAGACTATCGACAGACTTTCATCGCATCGTCATGAATAAATATTTAGGTCAAGTGTAGGTGTTGTGGGATCAAGATCAAGGCCGGTCTAACGGCAGATGTGTTGACGGAACGCCAGATGGTGCCAATTTTTTTTTGTGTATACAAACTCTAATGATTGTTTGGGTTTTTAAGATCAAACGGAGGTGAATATTTTTTTTAGGATCAAGCGAAGCTCAGAAAGTATAGAAATATAACCATTTGTTCTATTTTAGTTGCGCCGCTGAGTAATTACCGATATGACATAATATGTCAGTTTCCATTCCCCTTTGAGTGACTTTGAGCCTTCTTAAGCGGCCCATTGCAAGCGGCCACGTTTCGGTTCCGTATGCCATCAACTCATATCACGTTCATAACGTCTTTTCTAGATCAACAAGACGCTATCAGCTGTGGTTAACGGCTGCTTCAACAAGAAGGACTGCCACAGCATCGGCTTCGTGGTGCGCTGGCTGGAGGAGCACTGTCACAGGCTTATATTCCCCATACACAGGTTTGTGTTGCTTCAGTATAAGGAATATCGAGTAGCAAGACGAAGTATTTCTATAGGCGCCGTTTCGGTGAACTTTTGAGCGACATCTTGGGTGCCCGATAAATAAATTGTAGGGACACCCAGCACAAAGAACTGATGGCCCCAGGGTTTTCTGAATTAACTGTACATAATACAGTTACTAAACTAACTAAGTGCAGCCTAGGACGTCCACCTAAGAGTTGGACGTAAGGCCTGAGGGCCTAGCTCGAGGGTAAGGGGGTGAAAGTATGGCATCGCATTTGCAACTCTACTCATGTTGTAGGTGTCTATGGGCGGTGGTGAATAAGGAACATACTTTGTTTATGCTACCTTATCGGCCTGGTTCCACTGCGACATCCAATAACAGCGCATACTGTTTTACAACTCTCTCTTCTCTTGTTGCTTTGCGTGCGTTTGTATTGTTTTACTATAAATATATTTTCTTCTATTTAAATATTTCCAAGGACCCTCTGCCCTCCTTTTTCAAGCGGCGGCATTCGCTTACCATCAGATCCGTCTGCTCGTCTGCCAAATCACATATTCAAATTTCAGATACTGCGTACACATGTTAGCCACACGACACCGCGACATGGAGGCGGCCATAGAGTCGAGCGGCACCGGCGCGGGCCTGGACCTGGCCACGCCGGTGCTGGAGCGCGCCTCGCCCCTGCAGACGCCCTCCGCCGTCCTGCCCCTCTCCGTGGCCTGGCTGCTGGCCGCCGCCGCGCCGCCATTGTATAGCAGGCCGCTGCAACCGGTCACACATGGTGAGTCATTTAAATCCGTTTATGTCTTGGTGATCTTCAATGATTTTGGTAATGTTTTTAGGAAATAACATGAGGAAGGGTCTTGGCATATCGCTTTTGTATTTATTTCGGAGACACTAACAGTGGGAAAGCCACGCTTCGGCATGGGTAAGCAGCGCACTTGTGACACCACTCGCCATACCAGCCGCCCTCCGCCCTTCTGCCTCTCTCCGTAGCCTGGCTGCTGGCTGCCGCCGCGCCGCCATTGTATATTTATGCGAATAGCATGAGGAAAGGTCTTGGCATATCACTATTGTATTTATTTCGGAGACGTAAAAACTTTGGCTAGGTTGACAGGTACAGGTTTTGGTAATAAAGTTTTTTCTATTCTATTTTAAGATTTGCGCCAAATGTCCTATAGATATTATCGATGTTAACGATACTATTGCACCAACGGCAACGCTAACGATACTTATGGGTTTCAAACTTTTGCGCTACATTATACCCATCAAAATGCGAAATGAACTCTGTCTGTCTGTCTGTTACTCTTTCATGGCAACACTACTGAACGGATTTGAATGAAATTTGGAATACAGATGGTCTAGACCCTGAGAAAGAACGTAGGCTGCTTTTTTTTGCGAAAAGAGATTTGTAAGGGGTTAAAAGGTGGAGTGAAAATAATTAAATGTGTCCGCGTGGAATAATACCTCTAGTATCTTTGGGTAGCATACCCAAAGATACTAGAAGTATTATATGCGGAATTGCGGACGAAGTGGCGGGTGGCAGAAAAGCCAGTAAAGTTAAATTTGTATATGGTATGTTTATTTTTTGTGGTAGTGGGGCTGATCATTATGATTGGCCGCCGGAGCCGAACATCGTTTGGAACTTTATTTTTATTTTATCGATAGTATTGCTAGTATTGCGCTCGGCAATACTATCGATGGCTAGTGAGTTTAAGTGATGTGTGGTACGCAGGCGCGGGACTGGCGTCGGCGGCGTGGCTGGCGCGGCTGGTGTGCGCGGTGCCGTCGCACTGGGCGCCGCTGTACTGCAGCCGCGACCACGGGCTCGGCGCCAACCGCTTCCTGCACCACACCACCTCCTACAGGTGACTAGCTACACGTGGTGCCGTCGCACTGGGCGCCGCTGTACTGCAGCCGCGACCACGGCGACCGCTTCCTGCACCACACCACCTCCTACAGGTGACTAACTATAGGCCCCGGCTCAACCGGAGTGATACCACGGCCTCACAGAAGATCAGCGTGCTGCTTTATGCCGATCTTCCTGCGCTGAATTTCGCCGAGTGAGTGAGGGTACCGGAAGCCCCATTGGAGGGAAAGGGGGTTAAAGGTTGGTAGCGCACTTGTGACTCTACTGGTGTTGCAGGTGTCTATGGGCGGCGGTAATCTCTTACCATCAGGTGATCCGTCTGCTCGTCTGCCACCTATCACATAAAAAGCCCTAAATAAAAATAACTTCTTTCTATGTATTCTTTATGTATGTATTCTTGTATTCTTTATTAGGTGTACCTCAAGGTACAATCCTAGCTCCAATGTTATTCCATAGGACTCCCCCAAGGCCCAATTCTAGGACCCATATTATTTATTAGGTGTACCTCAAGGTACATTTTTTAGCTCCAGTATTACTCCTATGTTAAAGTCAAATTCCCTATTTTGTATTGCTCTCTCATAAACATAATTGTTTATTATTTCTCTACCCCAAGGTTGTCTGGAAGAGCTATTGGCGATAAGACCGCCGATATTGTATTTTTAAATTACCATATTAGCATTAAGTTGTGTAACAATTTATGCAATAAAGTGTATCTATCTATCTATTGTGTTCCACAGAGGCCCTACACTGGTGTTGTTCGAAGCCGGCGACCTGACGTGCGTCCTGGCCAGTCCTCAGGAGTGGCACGAGACGCACCAGTACTGGGGCGGGGCCTGACTCCGCGCTCATGCAGCTCTTCCCCACGTGAGTAGCCTATGGAGATAAAGGTTGGCAGCGCACTTGTGGCTCTACTGGTGTTGCGGGTGTCTGGGCGGCGGCAATCGCTTAGCATCAGGTGATCCGTCTGCTCGTCTGCCCCCTATCTCATAAAAAAGGCACATATAACAGTCAATAATCACATTATGCCGCCGCACTATACAGGGTGTACCTATCTGTGAACATTTACATCCCTTTAACTACGTGTTCTACCAACAATTTTGAACAACAGTTGTTCTATGACTTTTAAAAATTCGCATAGAAAAAATCTTTCCATACAAAATCAATCACGTGAATTGGTCATTTTGTACCTATGGGGACTGGATTTTTTTTCGATGAATTTGGAAAAGTTGTTGAACAAATGTTGTTCAGATTGGTTGACAGAATACGTGGTTAAAGGTATGTAAATGTTCACAGATAAAACCTGTATGCACATCTCTCTAAAATTTTATTAATCAATAAACTGTATGCATCATCATTTAAACTTAAATTACA
>CM026295.1:12088747-12266837 GCA_014851415.1 Cnaphalocrocis medinalis
TTTTTCCCTAAAAGATTCTTTCTCCATCTGTTGTCATGTCGCTGTGGTTAAGGTAATCCTCAAACTACCTGATAAATGTGCCTACCAGAAAAGTCCAGAGCAATCCCTGAAACATAGAAAAAAAGCGTTTATCAATAAATAAAAATCGGAAACGCAGTAGAGTTAAAGTAGTGGTATACCGTTCTTGGTGAATTACAATCTCTGAAAAAAAAAATGTAATATCACGAAAACACAAGTTGTTTCCACAAAGTTTGTGTTCCGTTGAGAGAACAATCAATTGCATCTTCCGCGAACCCAAAATAGTGTGGAAGCATGACATCGGCTATGGATAGTTCAATGGAAAATCGAATACTTACTTGGTTTGTACGTGTCTCCAAAGCTTATTGATGAACAGAAAACCATAATGCACAAAATTGAGAGAAATTAAGTAATATCCACAACTCTGCTACCAAACAAAATGAAAGAAAATGCTATAGGAGCTATCTTGAAAGAAAAACACTATGAGCACTTTGGAATTTATAGAGTTTTTAGCTCTAAATACTCATTTATGACCAGACGGACCAATTTGGCTGCAAGGTGGTAGAAATTCTTCAGGCTGGATGACGGAAGAGTTATTTGTTGCTTTTCTGAAACTTTTACACGTAAAGTCAACTAAGGAAATCCCTGCCTATTGATTTTAGATAGATTAATCATACCTCTCATCTGTCCATCGAAGGCTCACTACGCCAAAAGAAGATGGCATAATAATGCTATGCTTAATAATCATTAGGTGTGCAGTTTGTTCATTTGTCTGCTGTAATAAAAAAATAATAAATTGATTGTCATTGAGACAACATCACATAGGTACATTGTCCTGGCCCCAAACTAAGGTTTTCCCTTGTGCTTTGGAAACCAAAAACAACAAAGGTACTACAAACACAAAAAGACAATAAGGTATCTAATACTATAAATTGTATGCGATAATTTGCAATCTAAAAATTGACACGGTGTTCCAGTTCTTAGCAGCGACATACCCCAACAAATGTGGCTGGTGCCTGAATTGGTACGATGAATTGTACCTCCTCTTCGACTGCTGTCTACAATACCACTACCTGAAACATTATGGTGAGAATTAAAGGATTCATCATTTTTTGTTTAAACATAAAATAAAATACGGACTCAAAAATCAGGGAAAATTAAAAGACACATTGGCTATGGTATTGTGTCTAAACACGAAATCAAAAGAAAGAAAGAATCAAAACGAAGACGTTTTCATCACCGATTCCCGGGTCAAGCATTTTTTCAAACATAGCTCGGGTTTTGGATAACCAATCATTGGGCAAGTGGCATCATAGAATAATTATTTGATTTCTATGATGGCCAGCACCTATACATTTGTGTGCGATGAAACGTGTCCTGTTTGTATTGGGTCTGGGTAGTCATTTTCTATGTATTATAAGTATGTATTTTGATTTACCCACCAAAGAAAAGTATGTTATATATATATATAATTTGTAATCCAATGTTGGTTCCTAGCACTGTGTAGTTCTAGGCTAACCTATCGCAAGAGTCAGATCCAAGGTATGGTGGTGTAGTGAAAAAAAAAAACAGCGGCCATAAGCTGTCTAATGTATCCTCACCAGCCGCATCATTCTCGGAGAGCTTCTACGGCCTGCTCCGCGTGCCCCTGTCCGTGAGCAGCGAGTTCAGCCACCAGCACCGGCGCCTGCCGCGCCTGGCCGAGCGGGGCTCGCTGGCGCTGCTGGTGCTGCTGCCGTACCTGCGGGGCAAGGCGGAGCGCGTCGTCGACCGCTGGAGGGAGGACCACGAGGACGGCCGGCTGGGGAAGGTGAGTTGATCTCCTTTGATATTTGGCAGTGGAACTTCCACTGTGGAAGAGTCACGCTTCTGCATGATAGGGCCACCTATTTTGCTTATCCCCGTATTTCTCAAATCCCCTAGGACACCAAAGTTTTATGGAAAAGTATCAGCCTATAGAGGTACTGCCGGGCAAAGGCCTACATCTTAGTTGTCAGGCTTAATCAACACGCTTGCCTAATGCGGTTTGGTGATCACAAACCCAAGCTAAGTTTGAAAAAATCGCTTAGGGGGCAACTTGGGCAAGAATTTCAGGATTTTTAGCTGGTCAGTGTTTAGACTTAGTCCCACCAAAATATTTGTGATGATACTAAATTAAACTCGGTGAAACAAAAAATATTGGTTAAGTAGGTCAGAACAGTGACCAGCTAAAAAGTCTTGAAATTCCTGCCAGACTCTTTTTGCCCAAGTTGCCCCCTAAGCCGGAAAAATTAGAACACACTTTTGCTCGTTCTGGGAATTGAATTTGGGACCCCAAAATCACGGCCCAGTACTAGACTTAAAGGGCGTCATGTATGAAAAGATACATAAATACGAATTCAATCATCAGAGCACACCAGACAGCCTCCGGCGCGCGGCCATCAGACTGTACTCCGTGGTCCACTTCACCAGCGAGATGTGTCGGCTGGTGCAGGCCGCGCGCTACCTCACCGGCGCGTCCCTGGCGCCCTCGCCCTCTCTGGCGGCCCTAGGCCTCACGCTGCGGGAGGCCCCGGACCAGCGGCAGGACGAGGAGTACACGTGGACGGATCTGGGCAGGAGCTTGATGACTGGACAAATCGGGTGAGTCATCATAATCAGCCTGTTGCAGTCCACTGCTGGACGTAGGTCTTCGGCTACTCGCATCCAGCTCCAGCCAGCCCTCTTGCGCAGATCGTCACTCCATCTGGCCTGAGGTCGTCCTACACTACGTTTACCAAGACGCGGTCTCTACCGCGCCACCGGTAATCGGGTGAATGGACTCTCGTTTAGTGAAGAACAAGTTTAGTTCTTTCAAACAGTTTTACTTCACTGGCTCGGTCCGTGTTCGCTCGGCCTCACGCTGCGGGAGGCCCCGGACCAAAGGCAGGACGAAGAGTACACGTGGGCGGACCTCGGCAGGAGCTTGATGACTGGGCAGATTGGGTGAGTGGACATTTACATTCACAACTTAAAGACACGTTTCGTGCTTATTCGACTTCGCTGGTAGTCCTTTGCCTCACGTTCAAGGAATCTCCAGAGCAAAGACAAAGCGGATCTGGGCAAGAGTTTGATGACTTGACAGATTGGGTAAGTGGACTGGTCGTTTAGAGAAGGTCTTTAAACAGCGTTACTTCATAGGCACCTATAAGTCTCATGATCAGAGATGGATGGTTGGGTCTTGGAGAAAGTGTGATGACTGGACAGATTGGGTGGGTGGACTCTCAGCCTCTCATTTACACACAACAGTCCTAACCTTAGATCTACGGATCTCATCATTTCTGATACGATCACGTAAGAAGATTCATAGCATAGTTTTTGCGTGAAAGAGAAGCAAACAGCCATCCATACATATTGTATAAGCTCTACCAACTTAACGTCCCTGACCGTCTCGTGCTCATCATACGAGATAAGCACGAGACGGTCAGGGACGTTAAGTTGTTAGAGCTTATACAATAAGCCTTCGTGCCAGAAACTCAGATTTTTAATCATATGGAGTAAACTGACAGATGTCAATGTGTCATCCCCATACATTACCACTCAATTTGACACATGCAAATGTATAGAAACTTGACATTTGCATCTGTCAGTTTACTCCACATGATTAAAAATCAAAGTTTAGAAACTTTGACGTTCTCTCGTCACACCGGTCAATTTTATTTTTAACGTGTCTCTTTAATCACTCGATGTTGGCAGAGTTAAATGTGCTCGTTATAGCACGATAGCAGCCATAACAAAAAAAAATTTTGCCGTTAATCGCAGGCAAGCCGTGGTGACGTTCCCGATGGTGGGCGGGCTGGCGCTGCGTTTTGTGGAGTACGGCGCGTTCTGCGTGCAGTTCCTGCGCTGGTGGGACGCCGCGCCGCAGCGCCCGCGCAGCGACCTGCCCGTGCCGCCGCCGCCGCAGGTAGGCAATAGACCCGTGGTCGTCAAACTGCGGCCCGTGGACGTTGTTTGTGCGGCCCGTGATAAAGTAGATTTCTTTATTTAATAGTCAACTACATATCCGTACTTATATCAAATTCCATGTAAATCAGTGGTTTTTGAGTAGAGAAGTAATAGACGCAATAGTAATAGATGCAAAAGCTCTTGAAACGCATTCACATTTATACTGCCTGCCTGGTGCTCACATTGTTATGTGCGGCCCTTGAACAGTAAAGTGTGACGACCGCTGCAATAGACCATGGAGCCCCGGGGACTAACCAGGGCATAGGGATAGCCAGGTTTTAGTTTCAGGGGAATCGGGTATGGAAACAAAAATTAAACAGGAGGCCAATTCTCGGTTTTCGCCTTCTATGTCGAGTCGACTTCATGGAACTCATAGACCGATAGGAGAACATGACTAGGAAAGACCCTTGTTTAGCCTGAAATATAGGGCATCCCTGTTCAGGTAAAATGTTAATAATAAGCACTAATTGTAAGACTATTTATTGATCATAAGTTGGTACTAGATTTAATGTTGACTGTAATCTGTGTTCTCCTATTATTTGTGCGTTCCATGAAGTCGACTCGACATAGAAAGCGAAAACCGAGAATTGGCCTCCAGGTCCAAAATCGAAAACCATTTCGAGGCATTTGTATTTCACACCATATTTCATTGTTTTTAAAATTTAATATTTCATTATCTTGGAAAATATTAATAAAATCGCTTTGACCTTCATTTGACCCCTAATACGTTGACAGATATTCAAAAGACTGTGTTGCTACATTACGTAATAGATTAATGTCACTAGCCCCAATACGCTCGGACTATGACATGTGGGAACACTAAACGTATTTATGACGTCATAGATAAGTACGTTTAGATTTCAAAATGTTTAAAAAATAATTAAAAAATAACTACTACCCAAGACCAACTGAGAGTACTGGAGATCCAATCGGGGGGTTGAAAAATTGGCAGCGCACTTGTGACTCTACTCCTGTTGCGTTTGTCTATGGGCGGCGGCATTCACTTACCATCAGGTAATCCGTCTGCTCTTCTGCTGCCCATAAAAAAAAAGAGAATATGTTTTTAAACTAGTATTTGTAATTTCAGAAAGAAGAACGCGACCTAAAAGTGAAGAACAAGTGTCCCATATGCCTGAGGACGTGGAAGATACCCACTGTGCTCCCTGTCTCCGGGTGAGTCTTTTACTATCTTCTAAATGTTAAATCCGCGCCAAGTTTCGTTAAATCTATTTTGTTTTTTTTTTATCAATAAATAAATCTATTTTCACTGAATGAGGTGAGCCGTGTGCTCGTTTGTTTACTAGAATTACATGACAAATCAAATCAAATCAAAATCTCTTAATTCAATTTAAGTCCTTTACAGAACATTTATGAATGTCAAATTTTATAATCTACTGCTGATTCGGAAGACAGACACAGACAGACTTCGCGTGTGATAAATTTGCCGCACACTAGTGTTGTTGCGATAGCGATAGTTTTACTATGGATAGTATCGATAAAGCAAACCTCGATAGTTTCGAAGCTATCGATAGTTTTCCGCTGAATACTATCCATAGTGTCGAAACCATTGATTGTGTTTGTGCCGATACTATCGATCTATACACCCGGTATATGGTGATACACCCGTACCTATATCACAAAATAAAGACTGACACAGAAAGCTGACTTAGCCTTGATTTTGAATATACCTCGAGTTCGTTGACATATGCTAGGGTTGTTGCCCGGCATGAGTACATATATATACCAGGACTCATCCTAGCCTATGACATAAGATTGTCGAACTGTCGAGGTCTGTGGTAGAGGCCGCGCGCTTATGTACTCATGCCGGGCAACAACCCTAGCATATATGTCAACGAACTCTTCTAAATTCAGAATCAGGCTGAGTCTAACTTCTGTGTGTAATTATTTTGTGCCTATATGGTGTAGGTAGGTGTTAGTGGTATTGGTAGTGGTATTAAAGGTGTCATTGTCTGTCAGCTACGTGTTCTGCTACGTGTGCATCTCGCGACACGTGCGCGGCCGCCGCGCCTGCCCCGTCACGCGCGCCGCCGCCGCCGAGACAGACCTCGTGCGCCTCTACCTCGACTGACAACACCCACAACACCGACAACACTGACAACACTGACAACACAGACACACTGACACGCGCCTGCCCCGTCACGCGCGCCGCCGCCGCCGAGACAGACCTCGTGCGCCTCTACCTCGACTGACAACACCCACAACACCGACAACACTGACAACACTGACAACACAGACACACTGACACGCGCCTGCCCCGTCACGCGCGCCGCCGCCGCCGAGACAGACCTCGTGCGCCTCTACCTCGACTGACAACACCCACAACACCGACAACACTGACAACACTGACAACACAGACACACTGACACGCGCCTGCCCCGTCACGCGCGCCGCCGCCGCCGAGACAGACCTCGTGCGCCTCTACCTCGACTGACAACACCCACAACACCGACAACACTGACAACACTGACAACACAGACACACTGACACGCGCCTGCCCCGTCACGCGCGCCGCCGCCGCCGAGACAGACCTCGTGCGCCTCTACCTCGACTGACAACACCCACAACACCGACAACACTGACAACACTGACAACACAGACACACTGACACGCGCCTGCCCCGTCACGCGCGCCGCCGCCGCCGAGACAGACCTCGTGCGCCTCTACCTCGACTGACAACACCCACAACACCGACAACACTGACAACACTGACAACACAGACACACTGACACGCGCCTGCCCCGTCACGCGCGCCGCCGCCGCCGAGACAGACCTCGTGCGCCTCTACCTCGACTGACAACACCCACAACACCGACAACACTGACAACACTGACAACACAGACACACTGACACGCGCCTGCCCCGTCACGCGCGCCGCCGCCGCCGAGACAGACCTCGTGCGCCTCTACCTCGACTGACAACACCCACAACACCGACAACACTGACAACACTGACAACACAGACACACTGACACGCGCCTGCCCCGTCACGCGCGCCGCCGCCGCCGAGACAGACCTCGTGCGCCTCTACCTCGACTGACAACACCCGACAACACCGACAACATTGACAACACTGACAACACAGACACACTGACACGCGCCTGCCCCGTCACGCGCGCCGCCGCCGCCGAGACAGACCTCGTGCGCCTCTACCTCGACTGACAACACCCGACAACACCGACAACACTGACAACACTGACAACACAGACACACTGACACGCGCCTGCCCCGTCACGCGCGCCGCCGCCGCCGAGACAGACCTCGTGCGCCTCTACCTCGACTGACAACACCCACAACACCGACAACACTGACAACACTGACAACACAGACACACTGACACGCGCCTGCCCCGTCACGCGCGCCGCCGCCGCCGAGACAGACCTCGTGCGCCTCTACCTCGACTGACAACACCCACAACACCGACAACACTGACAACACTGACAACACAGACACACTGACACGCGCCTGCCCCGTCACGCGCGCCGCCGCCGCCGAGGACAGACCTCGTGCGCCTCTACCTCGACTGACAACACCCGACAACACCGACAACACTGACAACACTGACAACACAGACACACTGACACGCGCCTGCCCCGTCACGCGCGCCGCCCGCCGCCGAGACAGACCTCGTGCGCCTCTACCTCGACTGACAACACCCGACAACACCGACAACACTGACAACACTGACAACACAGACACACTGACACGCGCCTGCCCCGTCACGCGCGCCGCCGCCGCCGAGACAGACCTCGTGCGCCTCTACCTCGACTGACAACACCCGACAACACCGACAACACTGACAACACTGACAACACAGACACACTGACACGCGCCTGCCCCGTCACGCGCGCCGCCGCCGCCGAGACAGACCTCGTGCGCCTCTACCTCGACTGACAACACCCGACAACACCGACAACACTGACAACACTGACAACACAGACACACTGACACGCGCCTGCCCCGTCACGCGCGCCGCCGCCGCCGAGACAGACCTCGTGCGCCTCTACCTCGACTGACAACACCCACAACACCGACAACACTGACAACACTGACAACACAGACACACTGACACGCGCCTGCCCCGTCACGCGCGCCGCCGCCGCCGAGACAGACCTCGTGCGCCTCTACCTCGACTGACAACACCGACAACACCGACAACACTGACAACACTGACAACACAGACACACTGACACGCGCCTGCCCCGTCACGCGCGCCGCCGCCGCCGAGACAGACCTCGTGCGCCTCTACCTCGACTGACAACACCCACAACACCGACAACACTGACAACACTGACAACACAGACACACTGACACGCGCCTGCCCCGTCACGCGCGCCGCCGCCGCCGAGACAGACCTCGTGCGCCTCTACCTCGACTGACAACACCCACAACACCGACAACACTGACAACACTGACAACACAGACACACTGACACGCGCCTGCCCCGTCACGCGCGCCGCCGCCGCCGAGACAGACCTCGTGCGCCTCTACCTCGACTGACAACACCCACAACACCGACAACACTGACAACACTGACAACACAGACACACTGACACGCGCCTGCCCCGTCACGCGCGCCGCCGCCGCCGAGACAGACCTCGTGCGCCTCTACCTCGACTGACAACACCCACAACACCGACAACACTGACAACACTGACAACACAGACACACTGACACGCGCCTGCCCCGTCACGCGCGCCGCCGCCGCCGAGACAGACCTCGTGCGCCTCTACCTCGACTGACAACACCCACAACACCGACAACACTGACAACACTGACAACACAGACACACTGACACGCGACCTGCCCCGTCACGCGCGCCGCCGCCGCCGAGACAGACCTCGTGCGCCTCTCCCTCGACTGACAACACCCACAACACCGACAACACTGACAACACTGACAACACAGACACACTGACACGCGCCTGCCCCGTCACGCGCGCCGCCGCCGCCGAGACAGACCTCGTGCGCCTCTACCTCGACTGACAACACCCACAACACCGACAACACTGACAACACTGACAACACAGACACACTGACACGCGCCTGCCCCGTCACCCGCGCCCGCCGCCGCCGAGACAGACCTCGTGCGCCTCTACCTCGACTGACAACACCCACAACACCGACAACACTGACAACACTGACAACACCAACAACACTGCCACAAACAGGACACACTGACAACACTAAGAACATTGACGACACCGATAACGCTAATAACACCGAAAGTTTGATCTGCGAGACAAATGCCATTACAGACATCACTTTAACATCAACCAGAGAGGTAGGGAACCAGTTAATCACTTAATATTAATATGTAGGTATTTATTGTAACTATTATAATTTGAATAACTTTAAATGTGATGAAATTATTACTTAATTATACACTGAAATAAACGAATACATTCCATTTAAGAACAACATGTACAAAAACACAAATGTTTCAAATTAAGTGATTGTTACACAAAATATTATGATATCTGTTACTCAACTTGTATAAGAAATAAGACAATACTTAGTATTAATTACAAAATTTGAAATGTGTAGGTTAGGTACCTATATGAAAATTGTTCACAATATTTAGAATAGAAGGTAAAGGGTGTTTTTTTTCTATTCAAAGTATTTAAAAATGGAGGTAAACAAAATATGTGGTAAGGGGGAAATAGTTTATTTGTGATCGTAATACCTGAAGTACCTAAGTAAATATTAATTTAAGACTTATTAGGGTAATAATAATCGTTTTCGCCATTTGATTTATTTTCTAAAGGTAAATTCCTAAACTATACTCGATTCATAATCATGTAAAGTAAACTGACAGATGTCAATGACAAGTTTCTATGCATTTTGACATTTTGCATGTGTCAAATTGAGTGATAATGTATGGGGATGACACATTGACATCTGTGAGTTTACTTTACATGATTATGAATCAGAGTTATAATAAAATTATGCGTCAAAAAGTTATGTGTGTGGACATTGCGTGGCAAAAATGGCCAAAACGTCAATAAGAATAGACTGAATATAAATCGCCATGTTTCGGCCTTCTGCTATCCATTCCAAAGAATAATGGAATGCTAATGACTGAATGGGCCAAGTGTATAATGTCACCGTAAAATAATCCAAATCGTAAGTTGATCAATTTCCTAGGGTTGTATCAATTCGATTTCGGAAAATGACTAACCGCAGTTAAAATTAATTATTTAAATGGTGTTAGGTTTATTTTCCAAAATAAATATTATCACCGTTTGTATTTTCTGCATACAGTTCAGACTGAACGAAGAGCAATGGAAAGCGAATGACTGAATGGTCCAAAGTGTGTGGGGCCGAAAATGTGCCAGATATTAGGAAACTGTTCGTTAAGCTAGATTATTCACATTATGTACAGTAAAAATGTGTAATATACTAGGTATTTTTGATCCTGCCTGAACTAAGTGAACATTTAGAAGGTCTAGTTTCTGTGTAATCTGCCAGGCGGGAATCGAACCCGCTACATGTGCCAGTAACTAGTGTTGTGGCGAAAGATTATGATTGTTACTAAGTCATTGTATTTATACTTATGTTATCGTTTTAATATAATAAAAAAAATACAAAGATATTTGATTTTTTATTAGTGCGACCTCATAATTATTGCTTCCTTAGATATTTACTATTTTTTAGTAATAGGTGGCAGACGAGCAGGCGGATCACCCGATGGTAAGCAATTGCCGCCGCTCATGGACACCTGCAACACCAGTGGTATCACAAGTGCGCTGTCAACCTTTAATACCCTTCCCTTCGGACTGGACCTTCGGTACGTAAGCTACCAGACCAAACCGAACAACTTCGATCGACGTAGATCGATCGAACGATCTGGAATCATAACACGATTTGCTGTTACATGTTTGGAATTCGTTTAAAAAAATACGTCCAAACCTTTTTTGCATAAATTACAGAAAGGACTTTTTCTGTAAATTATGCAAAAAAATTGATCGGATTTAGTTTATCCTTTCTTGGGATATGTGTTAAATGAAACCATAATGTACGATCAAATGTTTATTTACATTTAAAAAATATTAATTCCTCTTATGTAATAATGGCAATAAAATAATATTTAGTTTACAGCTATTTTACATAGGTGTGTAACATTTATATTTAGTAAGTATATTGTTTACTTCTTCTCCTTTAAATTGTTTATTTCAAAGAATTAAAATATGTATGAAGTGTAAGCAGACCATGTGCTTATATTTTTAATGTATGACCTTCATGATTAAGACACGTGTGCTTAGAATAATAACTCTATAGAAACCTAATGCGTCCGCTCGCTTTCAGCTTAGTAGGTGGTACCCTAATTGGCGCACGGTACCCACTCGCTTCTAGTGTCAAATGTCACGGCGACTCGAACGTGTCTCCCGAAATAAAAATAATTATGACGGTTTGTGCGGTTAGATCGTGTCACAATAAAAATTAAAGGGAGAATAATAATAATATTATCACTTTTCACAGGGAAGCTTTCAATATTTCATTGTATCTTGTAATTTTTTAATCCAAAATAGAAACGTTTATTTTCAATGTTCAGTGTTGCCCAATTGAGAAAAATATTTTCCCATTTTTCCTGACTTTTATCAAGCTAATTAATTTTTAAAACAATGATTGCTAACTTATTTTCCTAATGTAAGTAACTATGACATACAGTCGACTGAGGGGCATTTCTCGTGCGCTCGACATTGAAGTCGAATTAGATATTATGTATTATTTGTATTGACGAATGTATGAAATATCATGTCGAGTGCTCGAATAAATTATACAAAAAAAAATCGTTTTTGTTTCTTCTATTCATTTCAGTTTAATAATATTCTATTTATACCACATAAAAACATTACCTACCCCAACCAACACTATTATTAAATGTGTTTGCCTGAAGGTTGTGTGATATGTATGTACCACCGAAATTGTTCGTTAAATTTCTATAATACCTAGTGCTTAGCTTATGTCGTAGTTTTTGTGAACATATCTATTAGATCTATCTCGAAATAAACTTTACATTACATGTTCATACCACACCGACCAACATTTTACGACACATTAGAAATCACTATTGAGGCGTCCGATTTATTTCCCTGTTTTCGGGGAAACTGCACTTTCACTAGCAACATTACAATGGTACGTACGGTGCGCAGTAGGCTGCGTGAATTTTTTTGTGTCTCATTTTTGACAGAGCTCTAGTATGGAGACTCTCCTTCTATAGAGTTATTATTCTAAGCACGTGTGATAGTTTTTGACATCTTTTCCTGATGTGTTTAAAATATTTTGTGATATACAGGATGTATAGGCATACATTTACATCCCCTGAACCACGTGTTATATCAACTATTCTGAATAAAAATGTTATTATGACTTTCCGAAATTCTCTTAAAAAAATATTAAATTTTTATTCTATATTCTTCAAAACAGTTGGTAGAAGACCGTTAAATGGATGTGATGTCTATCGATACACTCGGTATGTAGTAGATTATTATTACTTATTGTAAATAAATATCATTTATGAGTAGATACAGTTAACATGAACATTACAAAAAAATATCTTCGATCAACAATACCTATTTACTAGAACTAGTTCTAGTGTTATTTACTCTTTTCCAAACTTTTGAAGACAATATAACTATATTGATGACAATCTTTTTTTTTCATAAAGTTGAGTTTTATTTGAAAAAAGCCGTGCTATACAAAAATATTCAAGTAATGGGTGCTATCGAGTGTAAATATTTGCTAAATAGCGTACTGTGGAACTGAGGTCTATCTGCATGATTGGTTACAACCTTACAAGTCTTACAACCAATGACGTTGAAGTTAGACCTCAATTGGTATACCATCCATAATTTTTCACATGCGATATACCCCATTATTTGGTTACAAAATAGCAAGAAAAGGCGATTAATTTTTACTTATATTTAAATTCTCGCGGGTTTAAAAAATCCCTGTATAATGTGTTGTGAAGTTGAGAAATATTTGCGCGGTCTTAACGGTGCTGACTGGCAGGACCCACTGAGATGAATGGAAGCTCTTAAGGCGACACCGCGACGATACTAGCGCCGCCAATTGCTTTATATTAATTGTGAGGATTATGAGATATATTTAAAAAAATCCAGCTATGAAAACATAAAGGAAAGTATTAACAATTTCTTGGGGCACACTTAAGTAATAATTTCTTCCTACAAATCACAATAATTTTCATAATTTCTAAAAGTGGCCACTTTTCGCAATTACGAAAATTATCGTTACTTGGCACGTGTAAAAAATGTTATAATTGTTACGCATCCCAAAAAAATATTAATGCATTCCTTTATGTTTTCATAGTTGGATTTTTGTGAATATATCTCATAATCCTCACAATTAATATAAATCAATTGGCTAGTATCGTCGCAGTGTCGCCATCTTTGCGTCGTTGCGCCAGCCTAGTTAGTTATTGTTGATAAAAGATATTAAAACAAATCACAAGTATTCTATATCGGTGGTCAAAACTCCTTGCAAGTAGTGGTGCGCGAGCTGGCGGCCATTTTGAGCCACCAGCACGATGCGCGCGTGCGCCCCGCGCAGCAGCGCCGCCTGCGCCGGCGCCGCGCCCGACACCTGAATAGAATAGAATATAATAATTTATTTGTGATTAATGTGGTTATTACAAAGGTGTAGTTATGACCTTGAGTGCGCAGAGACCAATTTTGATAGAAAGTCTTATTTTTTACAAGTGCGCAAAATAACGGTCATCGCTATACTTTCGTGCCTCCAGCTATAAGTAAGTATAAAAATTTGCTGTGGACACGATACTCATTTTCAGTAGGTACGTACTTCATATTAAGGGGCTATATCGACGAAACTATCGCCGCCAACCAATTTACACTGATTGTGGCGACAACATGATATTTTTTAAGAAAGTAAAACATTACAGACTTCGATGCAAGAATTAGATTTTTCAAGATGCAATACAATATTTTTAACACGCGACAAGTACTTAACAATAATAATATTTATTGCTAAAAGTTTAGCAAAAAATATCATATTGTCGCCACAATCAGTGTAAATTGTTTGACGGCGCTAGTTTCGTCATTGTAGCCCCTTAATAAATGAATTCTCACAGCATCTCATACATTGACCTGACTCCGTAGTCCGTACTAAGTAGCTTAATACTTAAATACATCTTATAATATACACCCAGTCACTCAACAAACACAAAGTGCTCATCACACGAATGTTTGTCCAGGGCGGGGATCGAACCTACGACCTTTGGCGTATTTGTAATTGCGACAAATGGTAGAACATGTTTACCTCTGCCGGAGGGAGCGAGGTGATGTGGTCGCGCAGCGCGGAGCGCGTGGGGAAGGTCTCCGTGCCGTAGATGATGCCCTCCTCCGGCGCGTCCAGCACCTCCCAGGGGAGGGGCGTCTCGAAGTACCCGCCTTCGCCCTGGAAACAAACAAGTTTATTTTTCTCCCATAAGTACAGACACACGTTAGGTTACCAAGACCACAAACTACAACGCTACTAGCGCCGCCAATCGTCGCGGTGTCGCCTTAAGGGGCTATATCAACGAAACTAGCGCCGCCGACCTATTTAAACTGATTGTGTCGACAATATTATATTTTTTAAGAAAGTAAATCATTACAAACTTAGATGCAAGTAAATTGAATGTTTTAAGACGCAATACAATATTTTTAACACGCGACAAGTAATAATGTTAATTATTGCTAAAAAGGCCGTTTTTATGTTGGCGGCGCTAATTTCGTCATTGTAGTTCTTAAGTTCAATGTTAAAATATTTATGAAGAAAAGAGAAATGGGATTAGGCAGCACACCCGTTTACTGACCTCAAAAGTAGAGACGGCATAATTGTTCCCCCTTTTAGCGGTGACCACGGAGACCAGCGCGCCGTCCTTGTTCACTATGGGGGTGCCCGCCAGGAAGTGGTTGGCGGACTCGAAGGTCGCCGCGCAGCGCCACTGGGCCATCACCCCGTCGGAGGATACCAGCAGGATGCGCTTCGTGCGGTTTATGAACACCTGTCGGAGAGTACAAATGAAAAATTAATAATATGTAACTAGCCGCGGGAGAGTCACGCTTCAGCTTGAATGGGACGGCTCGACCGGAGTCATAACAGGGCCTCACAGAAGACAGGCGTGAAGCAGCGCATGTGTGTCTCCCATTTCTCGCAACAAATTTTTCGCACACATTTCTCGCTTGTTTTGTATGTAAAATGACGTCGCTTCGCTAAACCCTTTGCCATCAGAGCTGAGCTGAGCGAGGCTAAGAAAATGAAGCTCGCTCAGCGGTCTATGGAAAGAGCTATGCTCGGCGTTTCTCTGCGTGATCGAATCCGAAACGAGGTGATCCGGCAGAGAACCAAAGTTATCGACATAGCTCACCGGATTAGCAAGCTGAAGTGGCAGTGGGCTGACCATATCTGCCGCAGAACTGACAACCGTTGGGGTAAACGAGTTCTGGAGTGGAGACCGCGTCTCGGTAAACGTAGTGTAGGACGACATCAGGCCAGATGGAGTGATGATCTGCGCAAGAGGGCTGGCTGGAGCTGGATGCGAGTAGCCGAAGATCGATCAAAGTGGCGAGCATTTGGAGAGGCCTATGTCCAGCAGTGGACTGCAACAGGCTGATGATGATGATGAAGAAAATGAGGTAATTCTATTGGTGGATTTTTTTCTCGCACACCGCTTAGCTACCTCGCACAGCTCCGGTGGAAAAGCAGCCAGTCTATCGATTGATTTATTTTCAATTTTTTATATCAAGGACAATCAAGATGACGTCACTCCGCCTGATGGTAAGCGGCCGTGAGATCTAAATTTGAGATGAACAGTCACAAAAGAACCGACAAAGTGTCCATTGAGTCTGTCACTCTCACCCTGAAGGCCTGCTGAGATGCCGCTTCACCCCCGCCTAAAAAACCCAGGATTGCAAGAAGGAGGAAACACTTGAACTGGAAGGGCATTCCACGACTTAATGGTTCGGGGCAGGAACGAGGAGCTAAACCTCTTGGTGCGCGTCGGCATTGTCTGGATGGTATGCTGGTACGCTGTCCAATTTCCATCTTGTATGGTATGAGCTAGTAAAGAGTGGCGCTACCTTCTCCGCGAGGGTCTCGTCGATCCTGACGTAGGCCAGCTCGCCCAGCGGCGCCAGCAGCTCCTCCGAGAAGATGTCGCAGTAGTGGTGCGTCGTGTTCGCGTACTCCGCCACCTGGAACAAGCATCACCGTGTCACGACGACATTGAAGCCGAATTTAGACATTTCATATATTTTTCCATACGAAATTCTAATTCGACTTCAAAGAATGATAGTCCGAGGCAAGAAAGTGTAGTTATGACCTTGAGTGCGCAGAAACCAATTTTGATAGAAAGTCTTATTTTTTACTAGCGGCCGCCCGCGACTTCGTCCGCGTGGAAAAGTAACTTTTTACCCCCCTTTTAACCCCTTACAACCCCCTTAATATTATTATGTTGATACAACTTAAACAAATTATTTCGACCAAATTTGGTACCATAAAAACGGTCATTGTGACTAAACCTTAAAAGATAGACATATGCCGTCGCGGACTTTTTTTTAGATCATGTATAGAGGAATAATTCTTTCATACATATTTTTTGTGTATCTTGAACCGTTTTCGCAGCGCACGCAAAGAAAGCCTTCAAAAATGTATAATTTTTCCCCGTTTTTTACACATTTACCGCTCTGTCTTTGCTCCTATTGGTCATGGCGTAATGTTATTTAGCCTATAGCCTTCCTCGATAAATGGACTATCCAACAAAAAAAGAATTATTCAAATCGCACCAGTAGTTTCGGAGATTAGCGCGTTCAAACAAACAAACAAACAAACAAACTCTTCAGCTTTATTATATTAATATAGAAATATAGACAAGTGCGCAAAATAACGGTCATCGCTATACTTTCTTGCCTCCAGCTATACGCATTTACGCCCTCCAACACTCTACATCGAATTAGAATATAGAGATATCATAAATTCGTACCTATATAAAAATCTCTAAGTAAATATTCTCTCAATGTAGGTATTTGTCATCGTCACAAGGAAGGATGGAAGATGTGAATATGTTACTGAACAACCAATGACGTCGAAGTTGGACCTCAATTCTCAAGTACGCCATTTAGCGGGTTTAGACACACGCGCTAGCCCCCTTAACCGACGACGTAAGCGACGCTCTTCTGAACTTCGCAACCCTTTAACAGGGGAACCAGACCAACCAAATCATGGTTACACATGTCAGAAACTGTCCGAAACGTGCAGGATTCTTCATGTATGACTGCCGTGCTAATGGTAGAAAAACGCACATAGAATTAATTCCCTTTTTCCCTGATTAAATTACATATTAGTTTTGCAGAATAGTTTAGCTGCGGCAGTATTTCCTGACGGCTAAGACCTAGGCTTCTAGAGAAGAGCGCACTCCTTAATAAAAGGCCGACAACGCACCAGCTACCTCTCTGATATCGCAAATTTTCATGGGCAGCGGTGATTACTTACCAGCAGGTGACCCGCTTGCTCGTTTGCCGCCTCTAGTATAAAAATACCTGTTCAGGGAGAGCGCAGTGTATCGGCAGCACGGAGCCGAAGGTGGCGAACCTCTTGCCGTCCCGCTCGTGCACCTCCGCGGGGATAGAGAAGGACTCTACCAGCCCCTTGTAGTTCTCGTTAGACACCGTGCGCTTGGACATTGTTGTTTTCTGCAAATGAGATAAAAATTATAATATCACTTTCACACTGAACAAACAGAAGTGTTCATCATACGAATGTTTGGTCCTTTGGGTATGAGGCAGGGCTCTACCAAATGCACCATCCGGCCAGTCAAAATGAATTAATAATACCTACCTATAATAATAAAAAAATGCGCCAGACAATCACACGAATCAACCTGGTCTCAAAGGCAACCCCTGTACATATGAGTTCCAGATAACGATAATTAACTGGGGGCGTCAACCCAGAACACCCAGACCCCAGAAAACTTAGGAAATGTAATTTCCTAAATTGACTTGACCGGGAATGGAACCGTTTCGCGCTTCGGGCGAACACCTTGCCACTGCGCCATCGAGGCCGCGATGGCGCAGTAGCTAAGGTGTTGCGGAGTCATAATACCTCCATAATGCGCCTCTTAGTGCAGGGAAAAGTTGAGGGCATAAAGCCATGTGGTAGCTAACTGCTAGTTGTAACTAATTTACAAATTTTGTTTTATGTTTTCACACACACAGTGTTTTTACAGTAATCTACCCAATCAACTAACTCATCTTGTCTGTTATCGCTTTGCAAAAAATATTTCTGTTGCTGAAGATAACTAACCGCTGAAACCTTATGTAGCTCCATTATGAAGACTATCGGACTATGTTAAACTCAATTACTCTATTTATAATGCTTCAATAAAGACATGAAATTAATTGATGGCGCCCCTGCGTACGAACGCATATAATAAAATATATAAATATGATAAAGGAAGAAAAGATATACTGCTTAGCGCGTAAGTAGGTCAATGAACTCTACGATATGAATGGCATGGATTCTGTGTCTTTTATTTGGAGGGTATATTAAGTAAGTATACCTATTCCGATACAACTTTCGTTTTAAAAATTGAGAAAAAACCGGTCAAGTGCAAATGATATTTATGTGCGCAAGTACAGTATTTTTATTGATTACCGACACCGATATTTTAATGCGTCAAGAACTATTAAAAGTTGAAGGACTAACGGAATTCCCATGTTTTATAGCCAATGGGGCTACCGTACTCTATGACGTAGGCAGTGGCGCCATCAATTATAATTTCATGACTTTCTTGATGCATTATTACCTACAACTTATGCACTACACTACACTACACACAAAATGCACCGTGCAATCTGAGCCGGGCGCGTTTAGACTAAAGACGCGAGTCAAGTGGTTATGTAATTTTTCTTGTTGATAAACAAAAACAGCGATTTTCAATAAAAAGATAACAAGTCAATGACACGCCCTGATAATACTGATCGATTATAATTTAACGATTACAGATTTATACTAAGTTAATCTAATTCCAAGACTAGTGTTACGAAAGTGTGATAGGTAAGTAACTTTTGTGATACATGAGTAGTTTATACCTACTAATCCTAACTTAATATTATAAATGCGAAAGTAACTCTGTGTGTCTGTCTGTCTGTTACTCTTTCACGCCAAAACTACTGAACGGATTTGAATGAAATTGACAGAACAGACAGACATGAAAAATCTAAAAGGGTTCTATTATTTGCTATTTAGCTACGAAACTTAAAACATTTAGGTACAAACAGCCACACATCAGGTTACCAAAACCTGTCAGATTTCCTCAATTGTTATTCAACCTATGTGTTTGACAGTACGATGACAGTCCATTGAAGAAATTTGACAGTTTAGTATACTTTGATGTGTCAAACCATTTTACCTAGGTACCTACCTGTACCTTTACACATACCTACCTATGTATTTATAGGTAAGTAGGTCGTGAATCACACATTACGAGTATGTTACACAAACATATGTAACACATCTTAAATCAAATTACACAATCTTGATAAATGTTTCAAGATACTGCACAGATTGTACAGACGGCATCAGGCTGAGTTACCAACACAGTGCAAAAATAGCACCTGTGTGTCTAGACATAAGGACTGTCTAATTACAGAAAAGGTAACATGCCGCTGTGTGCACAAACTTTAAGTATGGGTGTGACATAGGGTAAATAGTATGGTACGCTCCCATCATGATGAATGGGGGATATCGCGTGTGAAAATCCGCTAGATGGCGTAGAACTGAGGTCCTTTGCCCTGCAGTGGGACAGTATATAGGCATATAGGCTGATACACTTTACAAAATGATTAGTCACTTGATCAACTTTGTATGAAAAGTTGATTTTTGAACTCGAATTTCCAAAAGGCATTGAATAAAGAATGGTTGGTATAACATTACACAGTGGTTAAAGGGATGTAAATGCTTACAGATGTGGCTGAAGTTAGACTGGGAATGGGGTGGTCACGTAAACTCCCCCTCATAACTAACTGTTGCAAACAGGGAGACTAAAGTTAGACATAGTCTAAAATTATGAGTGATGCTGTCACTTTTATAAAAATCACAAATAAAAGTGAAAGCAACAGATTTAAACTAAGGCCACCTTTAGACTTACATATATTAATCGTTATAACATTAGGTACCTAGCTGATTAATAAATAATACAGAATCTCCCTACTAATTATAATGATGTGTTATCTAAGTACCTATAAGTACCTACCTACTTATACATAAGTAATTATTATTTTTGTTATAGTAGATTACAAATCTCCCGAAAGTAAAAAACACTATGATTGCAAGTGGTTACCTTGACCTGTTGTGCAAAGTATATTTTATTTATTGAATGTTTTCGCTTCGTGGATCTCTCTTTTTTCGCCCCTTTATAAATAGGTGATAAACAATTGATGTTTTTATAGACAAATACTGAAGAAAAAAAATGGATCAACAAATAACTTTTATCAGGTTAACATTAACTTTAGTTCCAGTCCTAGAAATCATTTTTTCCACACTCCAGATATCATAATAAACTCTCCTTATAAATAGATAGTAGAAACTCACGTAAATTACTTGTAACGTAATCATAACAAACAAATTAAAATCTAAATATCAAAAGGTCTTGATATAAATCTTGATCAATAAACAGTTTTAAATGACTCACCAACGAATAACTCCTGTGGTCCCTGGGTGTTGGCACTAATTTAATTGTTACCTGTGATAATACTATCGGGGTGATAAAGACCGGCGCAAGCGCAGGCAAGCCGTGTTGTGGACATGTGACTCTGGCAGGGGGAGCCACTTGTGACAGATCGAGACAGAGTATATTCATTCGTTTAGGTATAATTACGTCACGGATTCACGCACACAATACAATATTAATAGGACACATACGTATAGTTCGTTTGTACTCGTTTTAACATGCGTAATGATTATCTGTGTGAGTTTGGACAGTTTAGGTAAGTATAGTGTTTTGTGTGGACTGACCTCGTCGTCACCGTGTTATTCCCAGTTGGGTCCAAAGTTGTCGCTTAGGAGCCATGGGTAGGTACGCTTAGACACAAGAAGCGACTGCCAACTCCACATTTACGATTTGATGTTACGTTAAAAACAAATCGACTAGCGCGCTTTGGGGACACTACTTAGTTCTAAACTAACCTGACCTGTTTTCGAGAATAAAATTTAACACTGTTTGTTATTTTCCGGAAGTTGATCGAATTACGGTTCGTACTATTTTACGCTGAGATAAGTCATCGTATCTCTAAATCCATTCATGCAAATCTATTCCTCAATCTTATACTTCCTATCAAAATCTGTAACTATGTTATCATCTCTAGAGCATCCTATTACTTAATGTTAAGAGTACCTACCGCGATAAAATAACTTGTGGTTTACTAATCACACTTTCACGTACCTATCTACTCGTAAAGGGAATCTAGCATCAGCTCTAGGCTCTGCAAGACACAGTGCACTCTTTTTTTAAACGCTAGATTATACCTACATATAGGAGCAATGGCTTAACGTGCTTTCCGAGGCACGGGGCTACAAGTTCGCTAACTTCCAGACACTAAAAATTTCTTAACAGAAAACTCTATGAACAAATGTTTGTCCCGATCCGGGGGTCGAGCCCGGGACCCCAAGCGCAGCCGTCGCTTTAAAAAGTGCGATCCCTACCCACTACGCCATCGAGGCAGTCAAAAAGTTCCAATCCAGTCCAGTGGCAAACCGAACTACAAACCAGCGGCGATTGGAGAGCCAAGTAAATAGATAACATAAGAATAAATAGCAAAAACATTACTTTAACAAAAAGTGAATTTAAGACGTGCTTACCGAACCAGCGCCACCTCGCTACAGATAAACAAAACAATAACACAGATATCGTCAGGTGATAAAGGTGACGTAGCGACACGTCACGACCCTGAGAGCTAGTGAAACGGATTCACAAACGAATCTTTATCCCCGTCTTTATCGCTCGCGCTGTGCGTCCCTCTTGTTTGGCTGCGACAGGTATTCTCGTTCTTTACGGGACGGTTTCGTTGTCGCCCTCTGAACTTGAATGACAGTCACTGGACTTGACCTCATGTACGTACAGCCACACATCAAAGTATACAAAACTGTCAGATTTCTTCAATCAACTCTCATCTTACTGTCATACACATTAGGTTGAATTTTAATCGAGGAAATTTGACAGTTTGTGGTAACCTGATGTGTGGCTTTCTGTACCTATAGACGGCCACAAAGTTATTACAATACCTAATTACTAGTGTCAAATTTGTTCATTTGCTTGAATCAAACGTGTTCGACAGATTTGTATATTATTATAACCTAATGTTCCGTACCTCATACGCCAGAGATAGTGGGTTCGATTTACACTCCGTACAGGAATTCTTGTGAATCATGTTTGTCAAGCATTCTTCTTTTCGCATACATCGTTATATGGAGCTAAAAATGAATTTAAATAAATAACTTTTTAATTTTTGAGTAAATCGAGAAACTTGGTTAATTTAAATAACATGCTTTGATTAAATTGTTTTTAATGTTGAGTGTCGAAATAAATTATTTCATTTCATTTCATTAAGCAGATGAGCAATTTACTTATCCTACCTACCTACTGATCATGTTACGCAAAATTATATTCTAATTTATAAAAATCATAAAGCGAGTGATTAAGTCATATATCATCAGGTGACCCGCTTGCTCATTTGCCTTCCTATAAATGTATAGCCACTAGATGACCCCCTCAGTGTATTCCACACGTGTGTAACTTTGCCTTAAAAATAATTGTAGGCTTTAAAAAGAGACTGAGCTGAAAACCAGACAGTTATTGTAATCTTCTTCTATATCTATACTATTTATAAATAGATAACTTCTATAGACAACCACAAGGCTTATAGGTAAATCGAAAACACGTAACGCGATGTAATTGAGCACAGCGCCATCTATTGGTTCATTTCTGAATTACGGTCCCGAAGCGAAGTGATGGCGGGCCACTAGTAATAAAATATATTCACACTGTCCTTGAGGACTACTCGTAACATTTTTTATACCCTGAAACTGAAGTTGACTATTCCGTTCAGGTTTCCTCAAAATACTAATATTAAGGCAGATAAAGACAGACATGAATTTGGAAGTAACTAGGTACTTACTATTTTAAACATAAAAACGTATTGCTTAGTAATAGATCCTATATATAGGAGATTCTATAAAAAAATATAGATAAGGAGGTAAGTACGAGTAGGTAAGAGGAAAAAACTAAAACATTTAAAAAAACCTTAGATTAAATCAAAAAATTTATAATCTAAGAAAGCACCTAAGTAGGTATGTTTCTTGTGACACACGGAACTTTTGGTGGGCTAAATATAGATTTTTACTATTTCTGTACCCATGGGTAACTTGAGTATAATAATAATATTATGTAGGTATGTATCTACCTTGTTTCCATAGAACTTTAAGTAGGTAGGTACGACGTACAGACGCACATCAAAAAGTAGGTATACAAAACTGTGAAATTTCTTCAATCTACTATCATCTTACTGCCATACACATTAAGTTGAATATCAATTGAGGAAATTTGACAGATTGTGGTAACCTGATGTGTGGTTGACTGTACTTACTTGGTCTTGGGCACGTTGAGTAGCACGTTCACCGTAATTTTGTAAAAAAAGTACAACAACAAATACAAAAATCCATACGGCAATACAGTCGCTGTCCTTCATTGTAATCGAATAAAACGTATAGTAACTTTGATGAACACTTTTTCTTGGTCTGTGGACTACTTAATAGGCAGGCCCTTTCCAAATATTCGATGTTCTCTGTGGCAGGGCCCTAAGAGCACTCTTATCGCGGAGATTTTTATGGCAGGGGAAATTCCTGATAACAATGTTGCCAACAGAAAAAAATAAGCAAAATAGTTTTTTTTTTCGGCGCTGCACGGTTTGTGTATTGGCCACCGACCGACGGGAATATTGTGAGAAGGACGGTAGGAATAAAAGGTAGGGAAACAAATTATGAGAAGAAAACGGGTTATGGAGAACGGGAAATAAAGTTGTATAATACTTTAAATCTATTGTATAAGAATTGTCACACGTATGATGCGTCTCGAAAGTCATGACATGAAAACATATTATGAGCTATAGGTAACCTACTCTATCAATAGTCGTAAAATTATTTGAGGAACTATTATGGAGTTCCATTATATTATAGCCAATGGGGCTACCATACTCAATGACGTAAGCGGCAGTGGCGCCATCAATTACTTACTTTCATGATTTTTGATGACGCATTATAACTTATAACATTTATTTGAAACTTTTTTAACCGTGGTAGAGCCAAGCCTCGGCATGAATGGGCACGCTCGACCAAAGTGATACCACGGCCTTATAGACCGGCGTGTGACCTGTGCTGTGTTTCGTCGTGTGAGTGAGGGTACCCGAGGCCTAATTGGGGGAAACGGGGTTAAAAGGTACCTTAAAATTAGAAACTCTTGCGCGATATTAACCACGCCACTGTCAAAGATTGGAACTAAGAACAAAAGTTCCGAAACGAAGTGACGGCGGCCCTTAGTGCTAAATAACTTAATAATAATTGTCACAAACGACACTGACCTTGTCTCACTTTGGCACTAAAAGTCAACTCAATAGTCCTCTAAAGGCTTTTAAGAATGTACTTAATCGACTTCACAACACACACTGATTACTGAAATGCAGACGGAATAAAACTGGCGGGAAGAGCCTAATTCTTCAGATATAAATACATAGCAGACCATAGACAATTTGGCGCTTAGAACATAAAAGAAAAATATCTTCATTTTATTAAAAGGTAAAATCCCTGTGGTAGAATGACGCACCAGCTTTAAATGCGTCAAGAAAGTCTTGTAAACGGATTTTTTGTGAAATAACAGAGTTCCCACGTGTTATTTGTAACCAACGGTTGCCCTAGCCTGTGATAGGTGGTAGACGAGCAGATTGATTACCTGATGGTGCGATGCCTCCGGTACCCTCACTCACATAGCGAAACACAGCGCAGTCTTCGCAGGCGCTGCTTCACGCTGGTCTTCTGTGAGTCCGTGGTATCACTCCGGTCGAGTCGGCCCATTCATGCCTAGCGTGGCTCTCGCTCGGTAAATTCACGGCTTTATTGACACATTATCACAACCTTCACTAAGACTAGCTTTAATAAATATGATACGATGGTGCAAGAAATAAATAAATAAATTTACCTTTGACTGCCTCAGTGGCGCAGCGGATAGTCGCACTATAAAGCAATTTGATGCGCTTGGGGTTCGAGGTTCGAACCCCGGGCCAAAGAATTGTACCCGAGTTTTTCTGTTCAGAAATTCTGTTTCAACCCGACCCGAAGACTGAAAGTTGGCGGTCTTGTACCCCCGTAACACCTCAGAAAGCATGTTAAGATGTTGGTTTAGCGCCTGATCTCTCGGTAATAGAGAGTACCTGTGTTTGCGCACACTTGTGCACGAAAATTGGTTTAAACGAGATCTAGTACTAAGACGTAGTTTTTGTTTATCACAAATCGTAAACCGACATATCGATCAACTCGAACAAACAAACAAAATACCTTCTTTTATTGATGTTTAAACAGGGTGTTAACATTGTAGGCTTGCTGCTACGGAACCCTTCATGGGCAAGGCCGACTTGCACTTGTCCGCTTTCAAATTTTTAACGACCGCTATGAGTGCGAGAAGTCCCGGATTCAGTTCTCTGAGGCTAGCTGATCGAGGTTGTCTAGAGTGGGGATCGAACCCATTACCTCTCGTGTATGATGCTGGATCACTAGGTACTAATAAATGCGTCATCGTGCCTGACGATGCCAAATGTTTCGAGAACGATGACAACTCAATTGATCATTGCACCTTAGCAAATTTTATGTATATTTTGTAACTCATTCATAAATGCAATAAACACCTTCGACTTATCTAGGCATGGACGTATATAAGGGGGGGGTCCAGGGGGTCCGGACCCCCGCCATTGAGGCCTGGTTTGACATAAGGTTGAATCGGCTATAGCCAAGGGCGACTTAATTAAGGGGTCGGCAAGGTTGGTGGAGTAGCAAATTGTAGATAGCCCTGGGACGGCAAATCAACCTCACGTTCTTCAAGAATGCGTACATGTAATAATCGAGCACGGGGGGGGGGGGGGGGTTGTGTATACGGGACACCCCCCTTGTCAAAGCTATATATACGTCCGTGTATCTAGGTATGTACCTATTTCTAACCATTCGCTCGGCGGCAAACAAAGGGCGTTGCCAACCTTAAACCTTCCCCCGGATTAGGCCTCTACCCTCACTCCCTCGACGGAACGAAAAAGGTTGGCAGCAGACACGTGACTGTACTGGTGGTGTAAGTGTCTATGGGCGGTGTCATCGCTTACCATCGGGTGATCCGTCTGCTCGTCTGCCACCTATCACTTAAAAAACTGTCCACTTACCGGTCCAAGAAGCAACGCAGCTTGGGCCACCGCACACATGAGCGCGGGAACAATACAGAATACATTTTGGGATAAACTACAGATTTGTATTGCGTATGTCACGGAGGCATCTAGCTTATATACCGCGGGGAATCTCTGCTGAACATCTCTGAGAGGACAAACAAACCTTATCGGGAACACTAGCTGCGAATGCTGACTTTGACTTCAATTTGAATTTTAGATACCTAAATAACATTTTAGTTACTTTTTTGGGATGTTTATAACTATGTTTATTTGCTTTCGCTTTTGCATCGATGTTTTTAGCTTAGTTATTATAATAATCTCTAAGTAAGCAGTGACATAGTGCGGAGTGGCTCCCATTTTAGTAGCATAAGTTTAATTTTAATTTTAAGTTTGTGTTATAATTTACTCCAAATAAATATTTTCTATTCTAAATTTATTTATTAAGTATATCTATAATTTTGAAATCTGAAAAGTAACGTAAGTAGGTAAGTTAATTGGTCTTAAATTACGAAATTGCCGAATAGCGCTCTATGCAAATAGAAGTTTTAACTATGCTAGGGCCTCAATACAACCGAATTACCAAGCTATCCATCAACGTTGATCGATCGATCAATTAAGGCTCCTGACGTTGATCGCTTTAAGCTTTTATTTTATTAAAAATAAAACATACAGTTTTAATTTCACAATTTTATTTTAAAACATTGCAATGGCAAACGTTTGTAATAATAAAAATATAAAACAACATTTGGAATGTCTATTTATCATTAGGAAATTATGTACAGGGTGTATCTGTTAACATTAACATCCTTTTAACCGCGTGTTCTATCAACCATTCTGAACAACATTTGTTCTATGACTTTTGAAAGTTCGTATAAATAAAAAAATCCTTTCATACAAAGTCAATCACGTGACTTGGTCATTTTGTATGGGGAGTCGAAAAATTTTTGGATGAAAAAAGTTGCTGAACAAAAGTTTTACCGTGTAAAAGTTTTAAGTTTAGGTACCAGACAGCAGTTTAGCGGCAGCGCGCTTGTAACTCCACTGTTGTTGCAAGTGTCCATGGGCGAAGGCAAATATTGCTTACCATCGGGTGATCCGCCTGCTCGCCTGCTACCTATCACATAAAAAAAGATACACCCTGTATTTAATAGAATGTTGAAAACAAAGAACTCTTAAAAAATAACCGAATCTTATAGTCCGAGGCAAGAAAGTGTAGTTATGACCTTGAGTGCGCAGAAACCAATTTTGATAGAAAGTCTTCTTTTTTACAAGTGCGCAAAATAACGGTCATCGCTATACTTTCGTGCCTCCAGCTATACGAGAGGTTAAAAGGAATCCCTTTGATTCCCACCAACCCCCGAATACTCTTCATCATCATGCTATTGCTTTTATAGTCTACTGTGACAGAAACACCAGAGAACCTACCACTTTGGGCCACGCTTCGGCAATGGGCCGGCTCGACCGAGGTACCAGGCACCTACCACTTTGGGCTACAATCCGTGAAAAAAGGGATGTTCTACCTATTTCAGCAGATACCAAGTACTTAATAAGCATACTTAGGTACTAATTGCCGCGGACAAAGACGTCAATTAACTAACTAAACTAAAATATTGACCCTTATTTCAATAAGCATAAGACTATCCATAATTGAGATAATTAACATTAGGGTTAATTGGCATCTCTGACTGCGGCATGTATAAATTGTGCGTTTGTTACATTATCACATGTTTGTATATTAATATTTATTGTCAATTTCAATTTAACAGGAGATAACATTAACTATATTGTAAGGGGATTTTTGCAAAATTATATTAAGTACGTACCTACTTAGATAGCATGTTTGTGATGGAATCAATCAATGATGTTGTTTACTACAAGTGCTAATTACTACACTTATAAGATAACATAATACGTCTCAAATGTTATACAACAAGGAGCATCCATTAATCTCATCATCATCATTTCAGTCAATAGACGTCCACTGTTGACATATTGTCCCCCAATGTTCTCCACACAGATCGGTCCTGTGCCACCCGCATCCAAGGAATTCCCGCGACCTTCGCTAGATCGTCGGTCCACCTTGTATTTAATTTCATTTAAATTATATACATTATATTTAAATAGTTTTTTTAATATTTTCTTTATGTATGACGATTTGTAAGTGCTGTGTACAAGCCTATGCAAATCCTACTACTATTATAAAGGCGAAAGTTTGTAAGTATGGATGTATGGATGTTTGTTACTCTTTCACGTAAAAACTACTGAATGGATTTGAATGAAACTTTACCAGAATATAGCTTATACATCAGAATAACTCATAGGCTACAATTTATAAAAATATATTGTGTGGATTGTCCAAAATATGAGGGTAAGTGTCAATAATTAACTCCACGCGTACGAAGTCGCGGGCGGCCGCTAGTAAAGAATATTTTGACTTTGACTTTGAAACGTCACCTAAAGTCCTTAAACACGAGCACGACGTCGTGGTCGGTGCCGGGCGCGGCGCGCGCGCGGGCGAGCGCGGCGGGGCGGGCGGCGCACAGGCGCGCGCGCAGCGCCGGGTCGCGGTACAGCAGCCGGCCGCGCGCGCGCCCCACCACCAACACGTAGTGCCCGCGGTAGCCGCCGCCGAAGCAGCGTCTGCGGACAACGTGAACTGACGTAGACGTCCCGTCTTTTGGTCAACTGTCCCGTTGTCCCGAAACAAAGCGCTGAGACGCACTATTGTCCCGTTTTGTGAGAAATTCTACCTTTTTGTCTCCTCGTTCATTGATATGAGGAGCTGCAGTGCAGGGCAAAGGCCTCTATCATAGAAATCAAGTCATCACTACTTCACTATTCACCGTGGAGCCACGCTTCGGTATGAATGAGCCGGATCTACCGGAGTAATACCAACCAAGGCCTTACAGAAGACTGGCGGGCAGCAGCGCCTACGCTATGTTTCGTCGAGTGAGTGAGGGTAGATTAAGAATAAGAATATTTTTATTGGTCTGCCGCAAGAGTACCTTGAGAGCCTTGAGTGCGCAGAAACCAATTTTCATAGAAAGTCTTCTTTTTTACAAGTGTGCAAAATAACGGTCATCGCTATACTTTCGTACCTCCAGCTATATAAAAATGTTGTTAGGAAATAATTATTTACAGCTCTCATATTTTGCCATTCTTGGCATGCAAATTTTTTTAGTTAAATATTAAATATAACTAAATCTAAGTATTAAAATAAACTAAAACATAACTACTTACTTAGGTAACGAAGGTCTTTGGGGGAAAAGGGGTTAAAGGCAAGCAGCGCATTTTTGGCTCTACTGGTGTAGAATGTGTCTATGGGCGACTGCAATCGTTTACCATGAGATGATCCGTCTCCTCGTCTGCCAACTATCACATCCTACTATTATATAGTGGGATTATGCTTTGACGCTGTTAAATAAATGTATCTTTAATCCAACACTGTATCAGCATCAATTTGAAACATTTCATGATAAATACAGACAAACAAACAACTTTACTTTGTATTACTACAGAACGATTGATTACGAATCTATAAGGTCACTAAATCCAATTCTCCTCATTTATTAATTCTAGGGGGCAATTCTCGCGCATCTATACCGTTGAAATGAAAAATGAATGTTTATTTGCATATATACGGTACAGAGTAGGTCTTATGAATGTTAAAAGAGCTCAACATACTTAACCATAACATGGCATGCAAATCTATATTTTTTTACAATGTCGTTACTTCTTGATGTGCAACAATCGCCAACATTCGGTATTATACTTACTGTAACTTGAGGCTATTTGTTAGTCTTTGTTCAATATTTCTCATTGCACCCATACTGCCAGTAACAAAATATAAAACCGAGCAATCACACTTAAGTGCTTTTTTTATTTGGAAAAACGTTGCAATATTTAGTAACAATAAATTATTAACATTTTGGCGGTGAATGCTTCGAGTCCCGCAGACTTGTTGATACACAATGAAGGTTTTGCAAATTAAACATTCGATAGATGGCGTTACGTAGACGCCTGGTCCAACTTTAACGACATTGGTTGTTTCATAACATCATGATACGTCAAAATGTAACCAATCCACTCGTCGTTGGACCAGTCGTCCTCTAACGCCATCTAACGGATTTTTTATTTTCAAAAACCCTCATTAAGTTACTTTAAAAGAAAAAAATACGCTAATACTTCCTGAGCACTGATATTCTCAACTGGGATTTTTAGAACGCGAGTCGCGATTCTTTGTTTCCCAAGTAATGTCAAATGATTTATGCTGCGAGAATCACCTCCCCCGACTCTACGTATGTTCTACGTTGTCTATGTGAAGGGATTCCCCTTAATATTGGAATACGTAATTGGTTAGATCTACCCCATTGTGAACTATGACCCCGGGCCACTGATCTGATCTGTTTAGTGATTTTTCATTTAATTCTCGTCATAAAAAAGATAATGTTGTGTGTGAGTGTTGGAGATGGGAGCTAGTCCAACAAACTTTTTTTATTTTGTTAGCCGTCTATTGCCTGAAGCGTTTGGAAAAACTAGATACTACTAATACCTACTTATAGTGCGATCAACACTTGTGTTTGTTCAGTGTCTGGGGGTAAAGTATTATGTTAGTGTTTCCTTCTGTTGTCTGAGGCTACTTAGTACGCACAGTGTGATATTTTGCAAAATGTCACACTGTGGTAGGGAGTCAGTCGATGTGTGAGATGGTGTCCAAAATGTATTTAATTTTATTGTACCTATTTATTTAAATTTATAGTCTAAGTTCACACCATATAACGACCTATACCGAGCTGGTTAATGGCTGAAAAGTGTTTTTATATTAAATAAAATTTCATTTACTTATTGTCAAGGCATTTGCCGATAAAATAATTATAATAAGTCTTTAAAATTTACCTCTTTTAAATTGTATCCATGTGTGCGTGGCTTGTTTCCGTTTAGTGTCTAGTTTGGCAGTCAACGTTATTATAAGTGTATTTTTATGTGATAGGTGACAGACGAGCACTACGAGCAGACGGATAACCTGATGGTAAGCGCGTGCAGCCGCCCATAGACGCCTGTAACACTAGTTGCAGTAGAGTCAAAAGTGCTCTCCCAACCTTTAACCCCCTTTCCCCAATTGGGCCTCCGGTGCCCTCACTCACTCCACGAAACACAGCGCAGGCGCTGCTTTTCGCCGATTTCCTGTGAGGCTGTAATCTACTTCGTTCTGTAGTTTACAGGTGTCTCTAACCGCCTGACAGATGCTGAGTGTGTTGTGTTTGTAATACTTTAATTTACTTACACTGAATAAATATTTTTCTGTTCTATTCTATGCTAAAGTGGAGATGGTAAAGTAATAAAGAAGGGGCCTACTTACACTCAGCAATGGGTGGATGTGGGCTGATATGATAATTATGATTCTATTCTGCTTACTAACTTACTATTCTATGTGAAATAAGATACGTAGATACCTAAACTCAGCCTTCAGCTTATAGTGTTTGCACAGGTCGCAGACCAGCAGGGGTGGATGTGGGCTGATATGATCATGATTCTATTCTATGTGGACTGAAACACGTACCTGAACTCAGCCTTCAGCTTGTTGTGCTTGCACAGGTCGCAGACCAGCAGCCCCGCGTCGACGAGCACGAGCGCGGGCCCGCGCGCGCCCACGTGCGCGACCAGCTCGCGTCGCCGAGCGCGCGCGCGCTCACCCGCACGCCGCGCGCGCTCGCCTCCGCGAAGCGCCGCACCACGCGCGACCGGTCCTAAGGAAGGTGTTGGAAGGTACAGTGGCCAGCACATCAAGTTACTACAATATGTCAAATTTCCTCAGTTGATATTGAACCAAACACGTTTGACATAAAAGTGAGGTTCGATTGAAGAAATTTGACAGATTGTAGTAACTTGATGTGCTGGCCACCGTACAACGAAACGCCTTCGAGCTTGTCCAGGTCATCATCAGCAACCCACGCTCGTCCACTGCTGGACATAGGTCTCCCCCAAAGCACGCCACCGCTCCCGATTTTCGGCTACTCTCATCCAGCTCACTCCAGCCAGCCTTCGAATTTCGTCATCCCATCTTGTAGCAGGGCGTCCAACACTACGTTTGCCGAGTCGCGGTCTCCACTCAAGGACTTTATGGCTCCAACGGTTGTCAGTTCTGCGGCTAATGTGACCAGCCCACTGCCACTTCAGTTTGCTAATTCGGTGGGCTATGTCGGTGACTCTGGTTCTCTGTCGGATTACATCATTTCTGATGCGGTCCATCAAAGATACTCCGAGCATAGCCCTTTCCATAGCTCTTTGAACGACTTTGAACCAGGTGTTACACGCGATTTGTAGTTCATTGCCGCCCAGGGGGGCGGCAAATTGAGCGACTTTTCAACCTAGCGTAGCGGTATTACACGCGATATTATTATATAGTATTTTTTTTATTTATTAATAACTCACCATATCTATGATCCTGTCGTAATACTCATGTCTTCGGTACTCGTCGTTCACCCCCGGCATGGTGGTGAACATGTGATGCTCAATGTCGTATCTGAATGAATATAAGACCACAATGATAGCCGAATGAATGAAAAAACTGAATTAACGGTGGCAATGGTTGCTGTTGATATTGTTCAAATACATAATTTAATTTGGTAGATGGCTATTATTATTAAATAAGGGGATAAATGTATTATAACTTTTTTGTAGCTTTAAAAGTAAAAAAACGTTTCTCGCCTCTTTTACAAACATATTAATTAATTTAATCTAAGATAACGTAAATAGCAAGACAAAAAGGATAAAGTTCAGCTGTTGCCGCCACAAGAGAGCACAGGTCTCCTGGACTGCGCTGGTTAACAATTTATCCCTCTTTTTTTTAGCTCTTTAAGCTAGTTTGAGAGCATAGATAGGTATGGCTGACGATATTAGAAACTTTAGTATTTTAAACATTTGTGTGTGTACGTGTGCTTGAGCATATGTGGTGTGCATGCTTTACATATGACATGGTAATTTACCATTATGATACAAACCTCTTGAGCAAATAACACAAGTCAATAGTCCACGTTGATTGGTTGAAGCCCTCCTCCGCACACACCTGGTCGAAAGAGCCCAGTAACTCTTTCTGCTGCTCCGGTGACAGGAGCATTAGTACGCATGTCACTCCGCAGTCCCAGTTGTATCGCTGGCGGAAGTGGGTTATCTTATGCTCCACATAGATGGGTGTGGGTTCTGGGATAGCATTAGTAATGTTAAAGCTACAAGTCACATATGGACAGTCACACAACAAGTAAGTACCACATGCACTACCATTGTGAATTTTTTTAGTCAACATTGAAATCAAACATGTTTAACATTAACGGTGAGAATTTATCAATGAGATTTGCATACATTGATGTGTAGTCCAAACAATCAAAAATATATATTTACTTGTTAACATACACAGTCGTTATAGAAAAATAAATTAAGTAGCCACAAAATTATTTGATTTGATCCTTACATTTATGTGTAAGAAACATTTCTTGAAGGTATTAAATAGACATACCCTAAATGGCAGGTTAGGAGCGGTTTTTTGTAATGGATGACTGTAACTTTAATGACTAATGAAGAGAGAAATTGCATGAAAAAAATGTTTTTAAGTTCCAATGTTTGTGTTGATAGAAAATCAGTGCATGTTATTTATAAGCATAGCTTAATTCTTACCTTCCTGTTTATTTGCCATGATTTCCTTTATATATTAAACACTACATAATTCATTTATATTCTTTGTAGCAGCAGTATCAAGATAATTTCAAATTGTTGATTTGCTGATAACAAAATTAAATGGAAATAATCCGGTTGGATATGATTTTGACGATCCATTTCGCTGAAATAATTAACTGTCAGTCAGGTGGAATATAAAACCCTTTTTGTTTTAGGGTTTTTAAGACCCTATTTTGAAAAATATTAGTCTTATTATTACGATAGGGATATTTTATTATATTTTAATAGTAATAATCGCTAATAACTATTTTTGGATAGATCATATTTTTATTACTATATGCGTGATGTGAAACGTAAGATAAGAAAATGCGTTTGGTTTGGTCGCTAAAAATAAATTCTCTGAAAAGTATTCTTGAATCTTTTTATGTTATTGGTTGATTAAATGTTGGTATTTTTTTTGATAATATCAAAAATAGTGAATTTAATTTGTCGTTGAAATGTGCAAATAATTTAGCTTAGAAAAAAAGTAAGAACTTTAAATATGAAAACGAAACGGTGTGATAAGAACAGCTGATTGTCAATTTGATATGTCATGTGTCATGTCATGTTCTGTCAGAATTGGGTAAGATTTTACGATTGACCGACTACAAGAAAAAATTTAAAAAATATATAAAAAATGGCTCTCCGCAGGGCTTTAATCAAACTAACCAGCAGTAGAACTACGCCAGTCATATCCTGTAGAATACGAACCCTAAACACACAAACATCACAGAAAGAAAATGAGAACCAGTCATCCAAACAAACCCACTTTGGATTCCAGACTGTGGATGAAGAGGAAAAGTGGAAGAAAGGTCAGGAAATAAAGGTTTAATTACCCGAATAGGTTCCTATGAGATATTTGCGAAATACATACATTATTAGTAGAGGTACTTTGATAATAACTAAAGACATAACCTCCAATTTGTACTGTTTTAGTTTTTTTGTGATAATAAAGCGCTTACGCTTAAGGTAGCGGCAACGAGCAGCGGTAAACGCTTACCATCAGGTCAGGATCTGTCTGCTCTCTATCTCATAGACCTAAACTATCCTACCCAGTTCCAAGTTACTTTCACATTTGAATCAAATTATTTTAAACCCCCTTATGGTTGTAAATATGTACCTATTGCCATTTGTATTGTTATCATTGCTTTAATTTACATGGTATTTAATTATATGGCTTCCTACTGAAATGAATGAATCGTTTTGTATGTAATAATGTGTCAACTTTTTCAGTTCATGAAGTTTTTGAAAATGTAGCTGAAAAGTATGATTTGATGAACGACGCCATGTCCTTCGGCATCCACAGGCTCTGGAAGGACATCTTCATAAACCGACTCGCTCCGACACACGGCACTAAATTATTAGACATGGCTGGTGGTACAGGTAAATTAACATCATTATTTCTCTTCTCTATTGACAGGAGATAGGTATAGAAAAACTTCCCTATAAAATATTACGTAATAATCTTTACCCTGTCTGATATCTTGCTCTGGAACTCGCTGCCTGATGATACAAAATGATGTTAATAACCTACCATCTACTTCCTAATAGGCCAGCAATGCCTCCGTAATTATAAATTTCAGGTGACATCACATTCAGATACATTAACTATTTAAAGAACCTGGGCCCGCCGCCCGAGGGCAAGCTGAGCAGCGTGACCGTCTGTGACATCAACCAAGCCATGCTGGATGTGGGGAAAGTCAGAGCCGAAAGGTAACAAAATATCACATAATGTTTTATCTCCCTACATATCCAAATTAAGTAATCAAGTGAGACTGTTACATCATATACCTTATATCTGTAATGTGCCTAAAATGATGCTATATATTTTGAGGTTGAAAAAAAAGAAAAGAAGGTCACATTTTGACAAGCTTTTTACTATACCTACACAACTTTAAAAAAAGAAGTGTTATAATGACCATTAAAGATTCGATTTTTGTCATTATGCAACAGTTATTTTTTCAAAGCATTGGCGTGAGGTTGAGTTATATTCATAATACTGCCAAAAAAGTTAAGTGTTTTGCTTGAAATCTCACTTGTGTAATGTAAAGTGAACTCCATTTTACGCACTTAGACTCCCTTTCGGTCCATTGTACGTGTACGTGACGGAAAAATCTCGCTTGTGTCCCTTACTATTGTGACAGTCACATAAACTATTCTCTATTAGCGGCCGCCCGCGACTTCGTCCGCGTGGAAAAGTAACTTTTTATCCCCCTTTTTAACCCCTTACAACCCCTTTTTCGCAATAAAAAGTAGCCTATGTTCTTTCTCAGGGTCTAGATCATCTGTAATCCGTTCAGTAGTTTTGGCGTGAAAGAGTAACAGACAGACAGACAGAGTTTACTTTCGCATTTATAATATTAGTATGGATTTAGTTACAGCCTTTATTTCTTTAACATAAAAGCTTGTCATCCTCAATCGACCGAGATGGTATTTGACTTCGGCCTATCGTTCTTGTTGTTGGGTAGGCAGGGCTACACGCAGGCGCGCTGCGGCGTGCAGGTGTCGTGGGCGTGCGGCGACGCGGAGCGCCTGGCGCTGCCCGACGAGGCCTTCACCGCCTACACCATCGCCTTCGGCATACGGAACTGCACTCACGTTGATAAGGTACCAAGTCACTCGTACAATTTATAACTGTTACTATAGTCCGCGGCATCTAACTATAGCGATGACCGTTACAAAAGTGACAGTTTGCGCACTTGTAAAAAAATAAGACTTTCTACTAAAATGGGTTTCTCTCAAGGTAATCGCTATTCTTTCATGCTGCCAGCTATATCCTAGATCATGCTGCTGTGCTGTGTTTCGCCGAGTGAGTGAGGGTACCGGAGGCCCACCCGGGGGGAAGGGGATAAAAGGTTGGCAGCGCACTTGTAACTCCACTGGTGTTGCAGGTGTCCATGAGCGGCGGCAATTGCTTACCATCAGGTGATCCGCCTGCTCGTCTGCTACCTATTACATAAAAAAAAAATGGCCCCCGGTCTTGCGTCAAGAAAGTCTTGAAAACGTTTTTGGCGACACCCAACGCCATCTGGGTGTCGATTAAGTGTTGTGGTTGTCTAAAGAATTTATAGATTTTTTTTATGATATGTAGGTGGCAGACGAGCCGACGGATCACCTGATGGTAAGCGATTACCGCCGCCCATGGACATTTGCAACACCAGTGGTGTCACAAGAGCGCTGCTTACCTTTAAAACCCTCCTTGCACTGGATTGGGAGTAAAGTAATGAACTAAAGACTGCTTCCAGGTGTTGGAAGAGGCGTACAGAGTCCTGGCGCCAGGCGGGCGGTTCATGTGTCTCGAGTTCAGCCACATACCCAACGACGCGCTACAATGGTTTGTTCTTTGAGTTCTTTCTCTCATCTTACCGTGCAATTCCCGGTTGCGTCCAAAGCTGTCCTGTTGGAGCCCGGGGCATTGCGTAGCCCACTTTTAGGGGCTTTTGTCCATGGCGGCTAACAAATCTTCTGTGACGCCTACTGGCGTCAGCCGCCACACAGTAAAGTGACGCCCTTAGGCGTCTTCCGCCTTTGTTATGATTCTGACTTCTTTATGAACGTTTACATTCAGGTGGCATCAGATATCAATTCTCTAAAACGCCATTCGCCGTCATACGCCATACGTAAGTTTTAAATGACGCCTTAAGGCATCATCCGCAATGAATCTGTTAAAATTACCGCCCCAATCTTATTTTCTACCTACTACAAACCCGTGCACGACAATAAATTGAGTTAGTCATCAAGTTAATTTTCAGTCGTATTCCAGGGTGTACGACCAATACTCGTTCCAAGTGATCCCGGTGATGGGCCAGCTGCTGGCGGGCCAGTGGCGGCCCTACCAGTACCTCGTCGAGAGCATCCGCCAGTTCCCTAACCAGGTAACCGTTCCGCTTGCGTTCCAAGAGACCAATTCTCGTGGAGTTTATGTACATGATTGAGAGATTTCCATACATTCGTTAATTTGTCGACACCCGTATTATGTCGGCGCAAGTTGCTTCTCGCTCACCTTACTGAGCGATGAGCGGGATAGAAGGATGCGCTCTCGCGAACGAGAGTCGACTAAATTTTGTCGCGGTGCGCATTCCGATGTTATACATTACTTATTACAATACCTACTCGAGCTTAGATGTTGCGTGTTGTTCCAGGAAAAGTTCAAAGCAATGATCGAAGACGCTGGCTTCAGACAAGTGACATACGAGAACCTCACGTTTGGCACGTGCGCCATACACTCCGGCTTCAAGATATAGCACACTACTCAATAGAACGGTCGCGATGTGTATAATGCGTCAACAAAGTCTTGGAAACTTTTTTTTTATGTGATAGGTAGCAGACGAGCAGGCGGATCACCTGATGGTAAGCAATTGCCGCCGCCCATGGACACTTGCAACACCAGTGGAGTTACAAGTGCGCTGCCAACCTTTTACAGTTTTGTCGCATTGGATATGCACAGCTCACAATTGAGACCTTCGTGCGGCAGACATCCAATCATAGCGCGGCGGGCCGCCCGCAACCGGCGGCAATGTCGCAATTGACGACCCGTTTAGCGCAAAAAAAAAATGGTTTGAGCGCCGGTTGAGACGTAAGGGTCGCGGGTTCGATTCCCTGGTGCGGGAATCGATCCCGCGACCCCGCGAACCCGCGACACAAATGTTTGTTGATGAAACAGATATTTGTGTTGGGTCTGGGTGGTCAGAAACAACGAAGGTACTACCTTCGTTGTTTCTGGTTTCCATAGCACAAGGGAAAACCTTAGTTTGGGGCCAGGACAATGTGTGTGATGTTGTCTCAATTTATTTATTTATTAATGTTTGGTCGCAACGTAACCACAACATTTCCACGATGTTGCCAGTAACTACTTGGCCAGTGTTGCCATGTTCATGAAGCTGTCGGTGATTCGAAAGCTCCCACGATTCTGCTACAAGAAAATACAAATTTATTTACGTTTAATCATGATTTGGGTGATGGATTCGTGTGCAATAAAGGGCTTGGAAGTTGTAGCAGCATCGTGAGAACATTTTTTAGTATTAATAGGTAGAATTTTGAAATAAAAAGCGAAAACATTATATTTCAGTGTTTTATTAAGTCCATCAAACTGTGTTGGTCTTTGGAATGCAAATCCAGTACCTAAATTACATTTACCACTCATTAAAACTATGATATATCAAATAAACGACTCGAAAGTCGCTCCTTACAAATTCATTATTTTTACATTTTGTGATTTACTTTGTGTCTAAATTATTGCATAATTATCTATCATTTCTCTCTTTTTATAATATCCTGATATAGTTTACAATCACACTAATTGGAAATATTTAATATGTCAATAGATAAACTCCACTCTGTCACTCATCCATACTTCTCTGTCACTCAGCCATTGCTCTCTGATCGTATGAAAGCTCTTTGGGCGTTTGCGGGCGGACTGCAATGTTGAAGTCGTCTAGATTAACATGAAGTCCTCTGTCAAACTGTTTTGAAGATGCATACATGCATGATTATGAACTGAATGATAAACCAACGTGCTTGTTTGTCATTTTCATAGTGAAATTATTCATAATTGAATGAAGTATTTGGTTAGGATTTTTTTTTGTACATTTGCCGAGATTCAATATTAAAATTAACTATCAAAAACAAGTTAGTACTCCAATGGCGATGTTTGAAGTCTGGGCGACTTAAATTTTTCAATCTGGGCGACTTCAATTTATCAATCTAGGCGACTTCAACACCCGTTCATATGGCGCGCCCTAAGCATGCTGTATGACAGTGTTAGGTCTAACACACTAATGAGCAAGCTAGTCGCGATACCGTGGCTCCCTACTTCTAATAACGCAGACATCGAGAAGCAAATAAAGTGTGAGTTATGGATTTCCAAACAAACATTAAAACTCGGATACTGGCGTTGCGGAAAGATTCGATAGTTCGTCGATGGAGTTGAAATTGTCGATCATACGCGCTTTACTAATTTAAAATTTATAATACGTGTTTTAAGTTCCATCCTTTTAACCAATTATGACGATTTTCTAAAGCTATTGATGCATTGACAAATGTCGCAACTATTGTATAATATTACTCGAGTTGTAACTTTGTAAGAAATAAATACTTTAAGCTTTGGACCAAAATAAAATACCAAAATCTTCCTACTAAAATTATTCAAAATATAATCAATTGTACTAACAGTTAAAGGGATGCAACTGTAATTTATCGTGAATGAAGTAATAATAAAGAACAAGCTAATTAATTTCCAAGAAATTAGGTAGAAATGTTTAGCAAACAAAACCAAATTACTTATCTATTTGATGAGTATTCATTTCACAAAATATTTTAATAGACAAGACAACTTCTATTCTTCCAAAAAAATAAAACTAGGAATCAAAAACTAAGTATATAAAAAGACTGTGTTTTTCAACTGTATTTCCAAGAATATTTTCGACAGTAGGATTCTCCAGTTAGATAAAAGTCGTTCCCTTTGAAAGTAAGTTTATATTCCAATATATTCCAAATGGAAACGAGTCGAATCCGGGTGACAATGCGCAATCGACAACCTCAACTACCGACTGTCAAACTATCGACAGCAGCGCAACACTACCCCGAGCGTGCACTCAACATAAGTTATTTGCAATAATTTCAAAATCATACCCAAAGATCCGTGGTCCCGTGAGGTCCAATCCTGATCCGTGACGGTCACAATCCAAAAAGTTTTAACGTCCAAATCCGTTTTAAATCCAAAGTTACGTCACTACGTCCAAATGATCCGGGGTACTTCGATCCTTCGGTACGATCCAGAAATCCGAGATCCATCCTAACATCCGAGCCTCCTACGGAACTCACACCTCCAGCCAAGCACATCCCACGAGCCCAATCCACAGTGGATGAAACAAAAGAAAATGCTTTTAATTATACGTGTCAGTAAAATGTAACAAACGGCGCACGCCGGGGAAACACGATAGTACATTTTGTTTAAAAAAAATTAAAATTCATACCCAATTACCCCGAGAAGAGGATCCTTGTAAGTCAAGGTATGGTCAAAATTAGTTTAACACTTAAGTACCATGTCAAAGTATCTCTAGGAAACTGACGAAGCATTCACTTTGATAAGGTACTAAAGTGTTGAGCTACTTTTGATGCTGACCGTACAAGCCCCGGCACACATCTTTAGTAATCGGGTAGTTTGTGCACTTGTAAAATAGCCCCATACTAAAATTGTTTTCTGCGCACTCAAGCGCTAAAGATACGTGCCGGGGCTTGTTAATAAACCCTCGAAACGCTTTGTAACATCGAATGCTGCTGCAGACATGTTGTTATCTCTGTCATTAACGTTGACTTTGAGAGGGATAACATGATGTTTGAGCTGATCCCAAAGTTAATAAGCATTCGAGTATTTGGGGGTATATTACGTCGTAATTCATAAGAAAGATTAAACAATAGCAATTATGCTATTCTATTTTATTAATGTTTAAAAGAGTTAAAACCTATTCGTTAAAATTTAAGTAGTTTCAATGTACTAGCGAACTTCCCCTAGTGACGACATTCAATACAAATAATATTCGTTCCGACACCGATTTCTAGAAGATTAAAAACTACATTTCGTATTAGATAAAAAAATGCATGTCACTAACTACGGCTACATTACAGTGCAAAGTTTAACCAACTTGGAAAAAATATATTTTCTTAATTATTAGATTTGCCTAACAGTTATACCGAAGACCGCTACAATGCCCTTACAGTACTACGCAATTGACTAAAAATCATCTTGAAATAACAGCAAAGTCCGGAAAAAATATCCCGATTTTCAAAAGTCAAATGCATAAAGATAAATATCAATCGAAAAACTGTCACACTTTTTAAATAGTTAAGCGCACACGCAGAGAGCTATACTAATCTGTTTAATGGGGGCTATTATTTGAAAAATCCGCTAGATGGCGTCCTGTCAGACTGAGGTCCAACTTCAACGTCATTGGTTGTTTAGTGACATTTTAAAATCTCACATAAAAACTAACCAATCACTATGTAGAGAGACCTCACGCCATCTAGCGGATATTTCACACGCGCCCCTATTCTAATTGCAACGCTAAAGATTGAACACTAAACTTCATTATGATTAGAAATCTCTTGCTACTTTGAAAGATAACTACTGTAAGAGTACTTCATGACACCAATATTGTGGAATATTAATATAAATTTTGTATCGCCTATAAATACCATTCGCAGGTACCAATTTATTTCATGTTATCAAGACTGTGTGTACAATACGTTAGATTTTTGTTTCCAGGGCCTATAGAGAATTTTCAAGTTACTTTATAAAATCATAGCCGAATCAACACTACACAAAATGGCGACGAAATTCCCTTATCACGATTAGAAAGGTTGCCTGCTAGTTTCGACCTAAGGCCAGACCAATTGATCGATCTTCGACCGATGGTAGAATGGATTAGTCGAAATCGTCGGTTTTTAATGATTGTACAGTTAAAATCTATTTTAGTACTGTTTCATCGACCGACAAGTTACTCTGATTTAGTACTGTTTTATCGACCTACAAGTTTTATGAATCAGCGTCGATCGATCGATCATACCTAACAATCTCGATGTTAATATCTAAACAGTAAGTCAAGTAAGATGTAACATAGCCGAAGCGTCACTGCTCGCGAGTACATCGGGGTCGGAACGAGTTCTAAGTCTTAACGCTAGGCGGCGCTGCGGCGTCGGCGGCGGCCCCGGCGGTGCCTGCAGAGAATATCACCACGGTTGACACCACGGGCAACAGGAGCTTACACTATACATTCATCCATACATTTTACAGTGCCTTGTATAAAACAAAATGTATAAAAAAAGTGGAACCAGACGTGAATAAACAATATGATAAACCTTTGGATTAGCAACTGGTAACTTTGTTGGAACAACTTAACTCGATTGGAGTTTTTTTTACAGTAGGTACACAAATAAACTGTATAAATGAATGCCAACATCGATAATGAAAAAAATGTAAATAAACATTTGAGAGTTCTTCAACATAACATAAATGGATTATTTAACTGTTTACCAAACGAATCTAACCCTAAATGCTGCTGCCCTGATGCAAAATAAATCTGGTGTACGAATGGCATTTATTGAGTGCACTAACAGTATGTTTTATTGCACCAAATATTATAACATGTAGAAATTTCGTATTTAAATATGAATGGAATAAAGTTCAGAATTGAATCTATAATTTAAGTGTTAAACTTATAGCTTAGTCAACACCGACGTAAATAATGGCATCCGTAAACATCACTTTAAAGTTAGTAAATACTCGCACGCGATTCGATAGTTTATGGCCAAAGGGGGGAAACTATTTTAATGATATCTATGCGGGGTTTCTCATCGAAGTATTTTCTTGCCTTCCTGTCGGCTTATTGGGATTCTTATTTACTTTATAATATAAGAGAAATTAAAAAATGTATAATGAATAGATAATTTAAGAAATAAAATCAATACAATAATAGTTTGCTTCAAAAAATACCGGAATCCATTTAGAAATGAGTATCAAAATTTTCAAATTAAAATACGACTCGGAAGCCGCCATTTTGTTTATATGACCAACTGACGTCATCATGAGGGCAAAGCAACATGGCTGAGACTATCAGAGACAATATCAGCTCTTGTCATTCATTCATTCACTTCAAATTATGTGAACACAGTAAGACAAAATAAATATGTTTTAGCCGATGGCAAAAGCAGACATTTACGAGGTATTTTTAAAAATGATCACTGTGTTCTCTATAGATTTTTTTAGTCCAACACCAAAACCGCGGTCGCAATTAAAAGACCTTTGAAGTATTTCTACTGTAACGTTGACTATTGAAAAACCCTCATTTGCACATAATATATTTATAATTTACCAGACGATGTGTCAAGAATATCCTGCAATTCAAACCTTTGTATGATTCCTTCCTGTCCATATTTCAAGATGTATGTAATGATAGCACTTTTATAGAATACGAGATCCAAAGAGTCATATAAAACGGTATGAATGAAATATATAATAAACTGTATTAACTGTATTTTTAACGTCGTAAGGCTCTGGCTCGAAAATCAATTGTTTTTGCCTAAAAGGTTTTTGGGTCTCACGACGTTTAATTGGCATCCATAGCATCACATACATCTTGAAGTTCCGGTAGATTCCTTCCTTTTGCGTTTTCTTCTTGAGGAGAAAGATGACATTCGTTGTAAGACAATGGAACATAGAATATATTAAAGCTTTTGTCTTGGGTGTATTAGAAATGATATATCTAATCAGGCATTCTAGAATTGGACGCTCCACATTATAATAATAATATTTAGGTTCCTTCTCTTACTATGCAACACCATTTTACTTGTTATTGAACTGAAATTGAATAAATAGAAACAGGCCCACACCCTCCATTTTGTTTGAATAATTATAACTTAAAATTGTAAAGAAAGTTTGTATACCTTTATTTTTTAAATTTTAAAGTTACATCTAACATTAGGCCCCCTTGCATGATAAACACTGGCGCGATTTAACCGACACCCAGCGCCATCTATTGGAAAGGATTCGAACTACTACAAAAATAGCAAAACTATGTTCCGAAACAGAGTGAGGGCGGGTTTTTAGTCTCTTTTTAACTGTATAAATGGTATAGACAAGATTCAGGAGGGCCTGGTCTACATAGATTCTTGAGAGTCTGGTCTATTTATATTCATGAGGGCCTGGTGAACATGAGTATAGTCATCCACACATCAGGTGACCACAATCAAATTTCTTCAACTGATATTCAACCTAATGTGTATTAGAGTAAGATGAGAGTCGATTGAAAAAAAATTGACAGTTTCGTATACTTTGATGAGTGGTGACGTACGTACAGCCACACATCATACAAAACTGTCAAATTTCTTTAATCAACTCTCATCGTAATGTCAAAGAAATTAGGTTGAATATCAAACGAATCAATTTGTCAGATTGTGGTAACCTGATTGATGTGTGTACGTACATGGGCAACGAGTGTTTGTGTGTTGTGTGTACGGACCTGGTGGCTGGTCTAGTAGTTGTGGTCGCGGGAGCGCGAGCGCGAGCGGGAGCGCGAGTAGCTGCGGCGCACGGGCGAGTACGTGGGCGAGCCGCGCCGCCGCGGCGAGTACGACCGGGACCTGACACACAATATCACCGATTAATACCTCGCTCATCCGGAAGAACAACATGACAATTGCACTTTTTGCAAAATGAGTACTGATTGTCATAGTATTCCTGATATACATGTTGACTCGGAGGAATAAACTCGCAATTTGTATTGCCAATAGTTTCCACTAGATGGCAGATGTGTTGTTGTTCGATTGACAAAAATTGTGTCTCTCTTGGAGCGAGAACCGCCGATATTCAGTTGCGCGGGGAGCCCCAAGGGAAGCCCAACTGTGTGCGCTCGTGCCTTGGAGCTATAAAAACATTTAAGGTCATTGTGATATTTAACTTATATCAGAATTTTGGAGCAATAAGCGCACAACTACATAGAAGAACCTCACATTTGTAGGTTATTTATGTATTAAGTCATAAATATTGAAAAGTACATACTTCCTTTATAAATTAAATATTTTTACTTAAATTTAAACATGTACTTAATAGTTTAAACATAACAGCAGTACCATAAACTGTTTTAATTTGAAGCTATTGTACATGATACTTTTCGAAAACTTTAAACCCGTTTCCTGTAAAGTTGCGGAAATGCAAATGGTGCGTTTTTTCTTCCGGATGAGCGACCTGACGCAACACAGGAAACAGGCGAGAAGCAGCCCCTGTGCTGTTTCGCCGAGTGAGTGAAGGTACTGGAGGCCCACCCGCGGAGGGGAAGGGGATTAAAGGTTGGCCGCGTACTTGTAACTCCACTGCTGTCGCAAGTGTCCATGGGCAGCGGCAATTGCTTACCATCAGGTGATCTGCCTGCTCGTTGATACACATACGCTACGATTTTAAGGAAAAGTTCGTGTTACGCTTTCTTAGACCAATAGCGTAGCATGTATCAGCCTATAATACTGTCCCACTGCAGGGCAAAGGCCTTCATCATAGAAATGGAGTCATTGCTACTATGATGGGATTGATCACCATGCTTGCCTTATGCGGATTGGTGATCAAAAATTATACTTGTCGAAGTGTAGGCGCCAGTATTGGATCACTCTATAAGCTACAGAGCTTATAGTGATCCAACACAGTACACATGTACTGACCTGTCTCCACCCCCGCCGCCACCACCGCCGCCTCCGCCGCCGCCACCGCCGCCGCCGCCGTAGTCCTCCTTCACGCGTATGTATGACACCTCGCCCTGAAAACAAACCACAACATTGGTAAACAAACAAACTGATTATCGAAGCATATTTATTTTTCTAGCACAGTTTTAAGAGTGAGTTTGAAATGGAATAAATGCTAGTGAAATCATTTTATCACCCAGTACCCACCTCATGACTCCTGAATCGCGAATCATCCAACTTCTTAACCGCATACTTCATGTCCTCATGCCTCAAGAACTCCACAACCCCAGTGCCATCCTTGAACGTGTCAGCGAAGCAGACGTCCCCGGCCTCCCGCATATGGTCCTTCAAGTCTTGCCAGGATCCCGAGGGTGGGAGCCCTGTGACCAGCACGCGGTACTCGGAGCGCCTGGCGGGGGGCCCGCGGGTGCTGCCGCGCGCGCCGAAGCGTTCGCCCCCGCCTCGGGCTCCGCGGCCGCCGCCGCCGCCTCCGCCCCCGCGAGGGAACTCCACGCGGAGACGGTAGCCGTCGTAGTCGTAGCCATCGCGGGCTCTGACAGCGTCATCGGCATCTCTGGATTGGGAATATATTTTTTGAAGAATGAAGTCACATGCAATGGACTGAAAGAGAGTCCAAGTAAGCAGCTCCTGTGCTGTGTTTCGCCGAGTGAGTGAGGGTGCTGGAGGCCCATCGGGGGGGAAGGGGATAAAAGGTTAGCCGAGCACTTGTTGCATGTGTTCATGGTCGGCGGCAATTGCTTACCATCAGGTGATCCACCTGCTCGTCTGCTACCTACCACAAAAGAAAAGGTGCGGAAAATACAGTGCTCGGTACATTAGTAGAATAAAGTGATAAACCTGTGAGATGGAGATTTAATAAAGAAAGATTGAAAAAAGGTGAATTTTTCGATGACGAGTGTAAAGTGGACTCCTGTTTCCGCAATTAGACTCCTATTCCTATTTGGTCCCTCATAATGTGTATTGATGGCGAATGATAGAGACGTAAAAAAGAAAGTATGTCTTCTTTCTGACATCAACAAACCTGCGTAAACCTAAAATATAAGGTTTCTATTTTAAGTTATTATAATACACCTAAACCAATAAAAACATTCATAAAATTCACAATATTTTTCATGGGTCTATTTTTCGTTTCCTTTACCATTGAACTTCATAAAAAAGGTATTATTTTATAAAACTTTTCTACCTACAGATTGTGACTCTAATACCTATCTTTGAAGTCACCACCTCTATGTAGAATATGTAAATAAAAATATATGGGCTTAAGTAATTTTGCATGGTAACATTAACCACATGTTCAACTGAATAAATTAGCATTTTAAACATGAAATGTAATTGTATTTTTACAGTAAAACAAACAGTGCAATACATACATTGTACAGCACAAAAATACATAATTATGTTAAATACCTACAAATAAGAAGAAAGAAGTTGTACTGTCAATCGAAGTAAAGTGTTAAGCCCAATGTTTTCATCATTGAATAAAAGTAATCAGATGAAGTATTACTACCATTACAATATCGTCAGACCAACGTTCAGGTGGTTTACCCACAGGATGTCGTCAAAAATCAAATGGTCCAGCATAAATGACAATTTTTTATCTGTGGACAGCACTTCATTGAACTTAATAACCATCAATTGATGACCAACATAATCCAGCATCACAGAACAGTCATAGTTGTTATTGGAATGCTTTGTAGATTATTTTGTCATCAATGCCCTTGAACAAACATCATAAAATTTTGTATGGCAATAAAATTTAATGTTTACTTCAATTCAAAACGTGGCATTTAAATTAATGTTTATAAATGCACTAACATTATTATCATAGACAAACATATAATATAAATGCTGTTATCTGTACATAGTCAATGTTGTGTTCACTGATAATGCCCCAAATGTTACATTATCTACTTTGCATTATCAACTATTTGACAATATTATATAATGGAATACCCCTTTATGCTACTAAATACCACGTTATAAAAAGGTCCGCAAAAAGAAAAGATCAAAGTCTAAATAAACAACTCAAATTCATTAAACTTATAGTTATAAGAGGTTACCTACATCCAATATGATTTAACAAATCCAAAACATTATTACCTAGTATTTATTTCAAATACTGTAGTCTGATCAACAGGAAAACATGTTATTAACGATTTAAATCTAAATAAAGATGGGGGTAGAACAACTCAAAGAGAAATTCTCCACATTCAAGCGACTACAATGAAGCAGTAAGAGAAAGTAATTAGCGTCAATAAAGATTCAGTTACCTCGGATCTTCAAACTCGACGAACGCAAACGGCGGCCCCTTTCTATTCTTCAAGTCCACGAATGTAACTTTACCGAATTTGTAAAAGAGGTCTTGGATGTCCTTTGTTCTGATGTCTGGGGGCAGGTTGCCAACGTATATTCTGCACTCATTTCTATTACTACCGCTTCCGCCCGACATAGTGAATATTATACTAACAAACTATGACTAAATTACCACGTTTTAACAGCAAATTATACGTTTATGTCTTCTTCGGCGTTTCGGTAATCTAAAAACTAATCAAATATGGCGTCTGACAGCACACGCAGGAAATGGAAGCCAGTTTTTTTTTAGCCCTGTTTTTTGTCTATGGTGGCTACACAGAGCCACACTACATGGCCAACTCAGAAGAAGCCAAGGCTGGCAATAAAAAAAACATTTGTTATTTTATTTTAAAATAATTTAATACTTTCCAGTGTTATTTACTTCATTTTTATGTTCAGTTTATCAGTCCCAGTCCCGCCAATCCGCGTACCTATTGTGTACCTAACTAAACGTTGCGATACCTCATGCGCCTGGCTGGATGCATTAGAGTAGTACGGGAAAGAGCTAGGGCCCAAGATATTTACTACCTACCTCTATACTATAAGGTTCAAGGATCACGTTCATACAATGGACCGAAAGAGAGTCTATATGCGGAAAATGGAGTCAACTTTACACAAGGGTCCAAGGCTCCAAGCGTGCTCCAAATAGAACCAAGATTGATGAAACATAAAGAGACTGTATATTGAATGACATGACGATTAAGTAACAAAATCAGGTCTTGTCAAGACCTGATTAATTTCGTGAATTCAGAACGAACACAACCCATAACCTAGGACATGGGCTTTGGATGAGGTCAATATGTCCAGACCTAGAGCGACGGTAGCTCAGTGGATAAGAATGCGCCTTCCTTACTGGAGGTCGTGGTTCGAACCCCAGAATGCACATACTTAAGGATTTTTCAAATGTAGGACCATTAGCTGATTGACAGCGCCGCGCTCTGGGAAATCATACAGACCTACCTACACATTTCGGATAGGTATCTTCTGAAACCAACCAGGATTCAGTTTTTCTGGTTCCACTGTTCAAGGGTTCGGGGTTCCGAAGGTCAGACGGCAATCCTTACTAGATACCAGAACTTATTTTTAAAAACAAATCTATTACTTACTAGTACTACATAAATAGGCAATAGAAATTCTAAAAATTCTAGATTAGAGCAGCGTAGGAGGAAAAATAAACCACGAACACGAAAATATCTAGGCGACTGATTATTTTTCGTCTAAATTATTTTCAGAAGTAATTTTACCTTATTTTTAACAAATTCATTGGCCACAAACAAACTCTATTGGCGTAGAACGTCGCCATTTATTTCTATTTGAATTTCGAACGCCCTCTAGTGCACGAGGGAGTAATCTTGTCTGAAAGAAGCCTGTGAAAGAATCCTCTAGAAAGTAGGCATAGAATCTCCGGTATCAAAATCTTTACGTGAGAATTTATTCATTTCCCCGAAGTAAAAGTGAGTATTTCTGTAGTTTCTCATCGTTTTTAGTGTGTTTAATTATCGGTATCGTTATCTGGCGAATTTTGCAATTTTGCCGAATTATTCTAAAATGGAGTTGAAGATATCGAGCCCGGGGAAGAAATTTTAACAGTGTTTTCGCTAAAATGTGCAACGAATTGAGTTGTTATCGATTTAACTTCTGCATTTCCATAGCAATAACCTAGAGCGTGATGTATTAGTTTTATCTTTTTGTCGAATTTTATGTCCGCGCCTCACTCGCGCTCTCGCTTGTGTTGATGACGGGAATTATTGCTAGTGCTTCGGTCCGAATTCGCACCAAAAAGTGTTCTCAGAGCGTCCAAGTGTGCAGGTAACAATATCTCAACTTGAATGAAAAATCGCATTTGGTTAAAAAAATATTTTTCCGCAAATTCTCCTTGCGCTCCCAATATTTTCAAAAGGGCGCGCACTGGAGTCCTGGATTTTGCGTTTGACCTTTACTTGAGGTTATTAATAGATGTCCCTGTAAGTAAACAATCAATCGACCAATGCATTACGCGGAAAATGTAAAGGCAGATTTTATCGGAAAATGCATTGACGCGTTTGATAACCTTTATAGATGAAATTAGTTCTGTATGGTCGACCGTAAGTGTGAAAGTACACGCAATATCTATCTTCCACAAGTAAGTACAAACATAGTAGTAAAGCGCAATCTAATCTTGTCTCAAGTTGTCGTCTTGAAAGTGTGAGTGATACAATAAAATTCCAATCTTCAGACTGAAATATGTAGCATTAAATCAAAGAAAAAGAAAGTATATTTGTAATGTAAAATGCAGAAAAATTTATGATCAACCTTGAAATTTAATGATTGTGACCTTTATTTCCTACATAACTTCGCATGCCAAACTCTGAGAACACTTAAACGTCTGGAGTAGTTTGCATAGGTACATACCTAGTTAACCATTGAACTTGGCAATTATTAAAGTCATATTTTTTCCATTGACAGCAACACATCTGACAAAATGTGCGACCGCAAGGCGGTGATCAAGAATGCTGACATGAGCGAGGAGATGCAGCAGGATGCTGTGGACTGCGCAACACAAGCACTCGAAAAGTTTAACATCGAAAAGGTAAGCTATGTAGAAATACCCTTGATTTGTTGACACAGGAGCCCTGTGGTGTTTAAAACCCATATTAGAAAAAGATGTTTAAGTTTAACTCATACTGCGCACCTAAATAAAGAGTATTGCAAATAAATCTGTTATCTGCAAAGCCTAGTAGGTAGTTTGATTCCTTTATAAGCTCTTTTAAACAAATAAGATCTTTTGGGTGATACTTCTGTTGAGAATATTGTTTTAAAACTTGATTACATATTTCCAAATAAACTCCCAACTTTGTCTTATTTTTCTATTTGACACAGCCTGGTCTATTAATAGAAAATTGATTCACTTACCAAATTTATTTTTATTGATAGAAGGCATTATTGTTGACTTTTGTTTTGCTAAGTTTTAATTAATCTGAATCATATTTAAACATGATTCAGTAATAAATTACCTACACATTTTTTTTGTCACATTCACATTTTTACTATGGCAAAACATTTTCATACATACTGTAAAATTATGAAGTAAAATTAGCTACTAATTTGTTTTTTCACACTGCACCACAAACTAAATAAATTGAAACAATGATTTGGAAAACAGGTTCCCATGTATTGTGTTATGATTTGATAAGTTGTGGTTTCCTGTGTGGTCAGACCAATTACTTAGTTATAAAATTAAATGATAATTGCGCCGGTATGTACATAATTTTGCTTCGATTATATAATATCTGGATACACTTTGATTCCTGACAGCATTTGAAAAAGTGTATAGATATTTTGAAGTCCGAAAATTCCGTCACTGCTTACATTTTATTTTCGACCCTGATTCATAGTAAATTGGTTTCAACTACCGAAAATGCCTAATAGCGCTCTTTTGTGAATGGAGCCTTCATAGTATTTAGACTATGACCCAAGTCGGTTTACGATAACGCTGGTTGGAATTTTTATCATATTAATAAATCTCATTTGCAAATCTAATAATTTAGCAAATGTGGCCCCCCACTATTCACTTGTGAGACCAGTAAAATGGCAATGAATTCAATATGGTAGTGTAGTGCATGAGAGAGAACATCCTTGAAATTGTTCATACTAAGATGCGTCACTTATTTACACTTTACACACTAAACGAAGTTTTATCAATGAAAGAGTTGAAAGTGTTTTGTATGCGATGAATCACCCGTTAAGTAGTGGACGTGTTTGACCACTGGATGGTTGTTCGCAGGACATCGCGGCGTTCATCAAGAAGGAGTTCGACAAGAAGTACAACCCCACGTGGCACTGCATCGTGGGGCGCAACTTCGGCTCGTACGTGACGCACGAGACGCGCCACTTCATCTACTTCTACCTCGGGCAGGTGGCGATCCTGCTGTTCAAGAGCGGCTAGGCCGCGCCCCCCTTCGCTCTAAATTTTTTGTTAGCATCGGACGCAATATTACGGATGCTCGCAGCCCCCCGCCGCCACATTCCGGGCGCCGCCACCCGCGGCGGGGGCTGCGCGAGGAGCCTCGGCCGGATGTGCTATGTTTATTTCCCTCAGATGCTGGACATTGTGCAGCCATCCCTGCACCTCCCGCACTCATTGTATGTTTGTAATGTGTTAGCTATACTTAAGGTTCAATATTGACTTGGGTAACTTTCACTTCTAGTGTATTTATATTAATGAAAATTTTAGTTAATTATTCCTAGACTTATACCTAGCATAGCGTAAAAGTCATATGTTAGTACCTAACTAAATTTATTGTTTAATTTCTTTGTTAATACATTCACTGGAGATATTTTCAATACTTCTATAATTATTAAACTTTCTTACAAACCAAATGGATGTCTTCATATTTGTATACCCTCTCGAACAAACAATTGGCGAACAAATTGCTAGGGAGTCTGTTTGTACAGATGCACATACTGTATTAGGCTTCAATACTTCTCGAATATTTGACTTGTTAAGCGTCGTAAATTAACATTCCTATACAAGTGTTGCATTTGATAGATCCCATAGGATAATCTCTATTGACATCCTATAAGATATGCCGGTTGAATGGATTCCATAGGATGTTGCAAATGTCAGATCCCTAGGGATGTTGCAAATGTCAGGATCCCTAGGGATGTTGCAAATGTCAGATCCCTAGGGATTTTGCAAATGTCAGGATCCCTAGGGATGTTGCAAATGTCAGATCCCTAGGGATGTTGCAAATGTCAGATCCCTAGGGATGTTGCAAATGTCAGATCCCTAGGGATGTTGCAAATGTCAGATCCCTAGGGATGTTGCAAATGTCAGATCCCTAGGGATGTTGCAAATGTCAGATCCCTAGGGATGTTGCAAATGTCAGATCCCTAGGGATGTTGCAAATTTCAGATCCCTAGGGATGTTGCAAATGTCTGATTCATAGGGACGTTACAAATGTATGATCCCTAGGGATGTTGCAAATGTCAGGTCTCACGTGATTTAGCTATTGACAGATTTGCAGTTGGCATCCTGTAGGAATCAGTAATGGCATCTCAGGAATAATGTTTTTTTTTGACCAGATTTATTATACCTATTTGATTTGGCATTCTATCCTTTGGGATGGCGTCTTTCATTTATTTACATGTATGGATTCGTAAATTACAAGTTTAATAGTGAAATGACACATTCCATGGAAAAATATTTCATTGTAAGTAGTTTGCCAGATCCCATACAATTTGGAATTGCGTACCTTATGGGACGAGTTCGGAATGGCTGGTTCCATGGGGTATAGAGCCCTGCTCTACTATACGTTTGCGTTCGAGCATAAAAAATAATTGTTAATGAGCAACGAACGGGGACAGATGCAGCGTGGTCTAAGTACAGTCAGCAACAAAGGTTGCAGAAGTTTTGAAAATGTAATGCTATATTTTTGCTTACTGTACGTCCCACAGGATCCTTCCCGGTTTCTCTCAAACTTCATTGAATATCTCCAAATACCTAAATTATGTGCAATGTTTTACCTGTCTTTACCAACTTATGTAATATTTTGTACAATAAAGTATCTACGTAATCTAAAATCAAAGTGTATCATTTATTGGAACCTTGAATGGTTGAATACATAATAGATCCATTCCATGAGGCCTTGATTTTACAATTTTCAGTGACATCCAAATCAGACATTGGCTAAGCTATGATGTATCGATCGTGAAGCCAAGGTCATACTTAGGGCTAGTGGCTGACCTTGGGGTGGATAGAATCTAACATGGGGAGCTATTATTGTTTCAACCTGTTATACCTTTACGACAACGAGTTACGAACGACTGCTAGAATGCGATGACAAATGAAAGAAACGAAATAGCTTCAAACATGCATGGCTGATGTGTTATACTTAGAATCAGTACCTACAGACGGCGCGGCGTCAGGTCAATCCCCCCCGCAGTGAAAAAAATAGCTTAGTAAGTTTTTTTTATGAATACCTACCTAGGTGACAGACGAGCCGACAGATCACCAGATGGTAAGCGATTACCGCCGCCCATGAACACCTGCAACACCAGTGGTGTCACAAGTGCGCTGCTTACCTTTTAACCCCCCTTCCCCCGGATTGGGCCTCCGCTACCCTCATTCACGCAGCGAAACACAGCCCATGCACTGCTTCACGCCGGTTTTCTGTGAGGACGTGGTGTATTACTCCTCCGGTCGAGCCGGCCCATTCATACCAAAGCGTGGCTCTCCGTAGTGTTAATGTACGCGGTTGCGTACGTGCGTGTCAAATTATGAATCGACTGATCCGATAAGGCGCGTTTGTTGTAGGTAGGTACTTGTGACCCATACACTCCAATAGATCGTGTCGTGGGTTCGATTCCGTTTCCGACTAAGGAAAAACATTAGCTTTTTGAATACTTGTGTTCGTTGTCTTTGGTAGGTACCTACCTAGATATTTGAGTAACAGAATTTATTACTTAGGTACCTATAACTTTGTGTTAACTTCATTAATTCTGATTCATAAGGCCCACAACACATTGATTAATTAAGATGTTTAATATTCATTTAATTAACTATGTACTTACACAGTTAATAAACTTACGCGGCCAGTGTTATATAGGTAGGATAGATAGGATGCCACATGAGCTGAGAGATATACCTACACCGACAAGGCTTATGTATAACGGCAAGCCGAAACACTTGCGCGATGCAACCGACACTCCAGCGCCATCTATTGGTCCTGAAACGAAGTGAGGGCGGGCTACTAGTATTGTATAAAAAAACATTATTGGATCGGACCACATGACGTTAGGAAACCGCAAACCAGGAGTTATCGAGCGACCTTCGAGCGCTGCACACGTCTTCTGCACCCGAAATGGTCTCGAACCCGGGACTTCGGTATAAAATGCCTTCGGCAGGGCCACTCATCACAGTCGAGCCGTGGTCCACGGCTTGAAACAACCCTTCAGTTTATATTTAGTTTTAGTTCTTTCGTTGGGGAAGTCTTGTGGTAAGTATTCTTTCATAATTTATTAATATGACATAATTTTTTTTATAATTCATCTCTAAAAAACATCATTTTATCCAATACTACGACTACAATTAATTTTATCTACTATCTTCTTCTACGAGTATTCTATTTATAAAGAGGTAATTTCTATAGACAGCGAAAAGGCTTATAGCTAAACCGAAAATGCGGTACTACTTTTATGGTCTTCGCCCTTCGCAATAGGTGCCACCCACCTCAAAGTTAGTGGATTGGATTCCCTCCATATTTTGTAACAATTATAGGAATTCGATCGGGATTGTCACGGATCGGACGTAGTCTCATTAAATTATCAAATTTTATAATTCGTGTCCAGTTTACAAGATGACGGACGAGAAAAACGACCTCCTCCTGTTCTTCGACCGCCCCACAGAGCCATGCTTCATGCAAAAGGGCGAGGAGAAGGTGGTCTTCGACGTACCAGACCACTACTACGTAAGTTAAACTCTTATTTATATTGTTAGCGGAAAAAATCGATAGCTTATCAGATTCTCTCGAGATAATACCTACCTACGCTAAAAATGCCTTCTAAGACGGAGGGGTAGTATCACAGCATTATACTTATTTGCTAGCTATGAAGAGACAATTTTGGCCCCAATTTACGTAACAGGACCAACAGATAACAACAACCTGTGATAATGGGTCCATTATGACGAAGGAAAACGCCTATTCATTTTAATAAGCAAAGTCACAAGAATGCGCAAAAGTGAAAACGTTTTGTCACAATAATGTTGCGTTGTGTTAATTTTATCGTGGTTTTATTTCCATTGGGGTCAAAACAATTATATCAAATGAGAATGTTTATTTAACTAAACATTAAGCAGGCTCTGATAACCTTATAACTAATCTGATCCCGTGCTTTACTTTGGCACTCGTAGGGTTGATTAAGTTGTCGTTATGATTGTTGATTACCTAATACGCCCCGTACTTTGGCGTGTTTCAACCTTTAATATCAGGCCTACAAACATTACGATAAGATCGGTTACATAAATATTTGATTACACACATAAAATCAACTTGATTCCTAGTGTAGTTCTTGGTTTTGAACAAAGCAAATTTTAGAACTGCAACTTGGTTAACTAACGACATCTCGAACAATATTTAAGAACTTTTTCCGAAAACAAGGTATTCTTAGCTTTTGCAAACTTCATGGTATCTTTCAATAAAGGGCATAGATGTCGCTACCTGCATTAAAATATGTTTCTAACTAAGTACGCTGTTAGGGTTACCAGCAGAGCAGTTCTTTAGTTTAAATGTGTTAAAAAAAATAAAAGTTTCTTGGAATCAATTAATTAATATTGCCAACTAATTACTTTAATTGCTATCAGAAATTTGGGAGGATCTTCCGCCGGTCTTACCCCGCAGCCAAAATAATGTGTTCCACTCATACCTATTCCAGCCGGACAAATACAAGCCTCTAAGCCAGACTTTGTCTAACCGCTTCGGCAACGATGCGACCCGCACCGTGCCCATCGAGAACATCGCTCTGCCCAACTTGTCCCTGCCGATGCAGCTGGCGTACAACGAGCAGTTCTCGCTCTTCGTGCCGCAGCACCGCAAGATGGCCGGCAACCTCATCGATGTGTTCCTTGGTGAGATTTTGCTTCGGACCTTGGCTTTAGACTGTGCTTTGTAAACCGTCGTTTGAAACACACCATACAAAAGTGATCAGATGTTTGAATGGAAAATGTGTTTTTTTTTCACCCTATGTCAATGGGCGGCGGTAATCGCTTGCCATCAGGTGATCCGTCTGTTCGTCTGCACCATTAGGTATGTCATAAAAAAATCCTTGTAGAAAAATGCTTCTTATCAGGACTAAGTGATCTGAAAAGTTTGCAAGACGGTTAAAAAGCAACTTGTAGGTATAGTGAAGACTCGCTCTTGGCCGGTTTTTTTTTATTAAATTAATTGATGAAATAAGCTGTTACATTTTATTTAGTTCTACTTATAAGAGTTATGTCTGAGCTATCTCATCTTGCCCCGCTTTCTCCTAAGGTTGTACCTAAGTTTGCGCTTAAAACTTAAGTACCTGTTTTATTTCCATTGGGGTCAAAACAATTATATCAAATGAGAATGTTTATTTAACTAAACATTAAGCAGGCTCTGATAACCTTATAACTAATCTGATCCCGTGCTTTACTTTGGCACTCGTAGGGTTGATTAAGTTGTCGTTATGATTGTTGATTACCTAATACGCCCCGTACTTTGGCGTGTTTCAACCTTTAATATCAGGCCTACAAACATTACGATAAGATCGGTTACATAAATATTTGATTACACACATAAAATCAACTTGGTTTGAACAAAGCAAATTTTAGAACTGCAACTTGGTCAACTAACGACATCTCGAACAATATTTAAGAACTTTTTCCGAAACAAGGTATTCTTAGCTTTTGCAAACTTCATGGTATCTTTCAATAAAGGGCATAGATGTCGCTACCTGCATTAAAATATGTTTCTAACTAAGTACGCTGTTAGGGTTACCAGCAGAGCAGTTCTTATCTCGCGTAAAATTAGTTTAAATGTGTTAAAAAAAAGTTTCTTGGAATCAATTAATTAATATTGCCAACTAATTACTCTTAATTGCACTCAGACATTTTGGGAGGATCTTCCGCCGGTCTTACCCCGCAGCCAAAATAATGTGTTCCACTCATACCTATTCCAGCCGGACAAATACAAGCCTCTAAGCCAGACTTTGTCTAACCGCTTCGGCAACGATGCGACCCGCACCGTGCCCATCGAGAACATCGCTCTGCCCAACTTGTCCCTGCCGATGCAGCTGGCGTACAACGAGCAGTTCTCGCTCTTCGTGCCGCAGCACCGCAAGATGGCCGGCAACCTCATCGATGTGTTCCTTGGTGAGATTTTGCTTCGGACCTTGGCTACCGTCTTTTAAAACACACCTTTTCATACAAAAGTGATCAGCTGTTCGATGCAATTTGGATGGAAATGTATTTTTCCGTATTTTACCCTAGGTATGTTCTTTGAAAATGTTTTTATCACGAGTAGCTATTGGACCTAGAAACTTTTCAAAGACAGTTAAAAAAACACCTTGTAGATATTACATAGGTGAAGACTCGACCAAACACACATTATTGGTGATGTAGGTAGGTAATCTGTTTGCCCCAAAGCTTTCCCCATCTTACCCCGGCTATGGGCAAGACTTTAATAATCACTAATTTCCTCTAATTATAATTAGAGGAAATAATAATAATTATTAGATTTATTAGATTAGATTAGACACGTCTTGATACTTTCTTATTAAATTATTTAATGAAATAAGTAGTTACATTTTATTTGTTTCTAGAAAGAGTTTTGTCTGAGCTATCTCAGCTTGCCCCGCGTACTTAAGCGCAAACATAACAACATGTTAAACATAGCTATTCCTAAACATTATGTTAATTTAGGAAACTACATTTTCTAAATTTTCTTGGGTCTGGGTGTTCTGGGTTGACGCTCCCAGCCATTTATCGTAGTACAGGGGATGCCCTAGTTTGAGACCAGGTTGATTGGTGTGATGGTCTGGCTGGATTTATTAATTTATTTTATTTTATTTCCAGGCATGCGCAACGTGAACGACCTGAAGTCTGTGTGCGCGTACTGCCAGCTGCGCATCAACCCCTACATGTTCAACTACTGCTTGTCCGTGGCGATGTTGCACAGGTACGTACAGCAACATCAGAGTAAACAAAACTGTCACACTTCTCATAATTCTTCTTTCATAATTCAAAAAGCGAGCGTATTCCTTCTTAAAAGGTCGGCAGCGCATTTGCGACTCCTCTGGTGTTGCGGGTGTCCATGGGCGGCGGTAATCACTTACCATCAGGTGATCCGTCTGTTCGTCTGCCACCTATCTTATAATAAAGCCTACCTAACAAACAACCGTGTGCATCTTTCAGAGACGACACCAAGGGCCTGAACCTGCCAACAATAGCAGAGACCTTCCCCGACAAGTTCATGGACCCCAAGATCTTCCGTCGCGCCAGAGAGGTCACCACCGTCGTGCCCTCCGGCTCCAGGGTAAGTGGGTCTTACACCGTTGGCTTAGCGACCCGAACTGAGTCTGATCTGCGGAACAAAAGATTGAAGGATTTCACCCATTTGAAGGATCCTGAGCTACTTCCCGCCACTTGACTCGAAGCTCTCTTAGATCATACTCGGCGACGACTAGACAAATTCTGGAAGTTGGTGGTCTTGTACCCTCGTGCCTCGGAAAGCACGTTAAGCCGTTGCTCCTGCGCCCAATCTCTCATCGGTCGTGTCACACTGGTGTCCCATCGAATTAAGAGGGTAAGGAAATAGAGAGTGCACATTTGAGCACTATAATATAACCTGCTTACGTGGCTGATCGTTAAGATCGGTTCATCATCATCAGCAACCCACGCTCGTCCACTGCTGGACATGGTTTCCCATAAAGCACGGCACCGCTCCCAATTTTCGGCCTCTCTCATCCAGTCCACACCAGCCTTCTAATGTCATCAGGGTGAGAGTGACGACAGACTCAATGGACACTTTGTCTGTTCTTTTGTGCCTGTCAATCTCATATTTGGATCTCACGGTCGCTTACCATCAGGCAGAGTGATCGGTTGGAGAATTTCATTTTAATTTATTTCCCAGATGCCAGTGACCATCCCTCCTAACCTCACGGCTTCTGAAGCCGAGCCGGAGCAGCGCGTAGCCTACTTCCGAGAGGACATCGGCATCAACCTTCACCACTGGCACTGGCACCTGGTGTACCCGTTCGAGGCGGACCGCGCCGTCGTCAACAAGGACAGACGGGGGGAGCTGTTCTACTACATGCACCAGCAGATCATTGCTAGGTTAGTACTGTACTCTCATTTCCACTTCCAATTTTACGCTGTCTAGGATCAAATAGACAGAAGCGGTGGAGGCAAATCATTCCAATCTTGATGACACTAAGGACCGAATCAAGAAAGATTAAGAGTATTGATCAGGCAGCGGTCGGAGACCTAGAAGATCGAGTGTCAACCCATTCTACGCCGCCACTGCTTCGTTCTTTCTGAACGCGGCCTGGAGTTTTGAATTATCTAAGCATATGGTACTTAATTATATGCTTTTAAGTTTTAATCGAAAAAATTATATTAGCATGCTGTTTTTCACGGCTGAATTACGGCCCTACTTATAAGCAAATAAATGATTTCTATTCTTAATAATAAAGCGATCAGGTGAATATTAAATACAATCTCGGAAGGAGAATGACATTTAAGTTACTCCGTTTCTTTACAGATACAACGTGGAGCGCATGTGCAACAACCTTGGCCGTGTGACGCGGTACAACGACTTCAAGGCGCCCATTGCTGAGGGGTACTTCCCCAAGCTGGACTCACAGGTCGCCAGCAGAGCGTGGCCTCCTAGGTAAGGACTAATCTTATCAGCCAAGAGACTCCAATGATAAACTTACTTATTCTACTACGCTAGCTCAGCTATCCAAGGTGGGGCTTGGACTCCGACGTCAAGGTTCGCCATTTTGTTCGGTCGGTTAGTGCTTTAAGGTCCTTGACGACTTCGTCCTTCCAGCGATATCTCGGGCGCTCCACAGGACAGCGTCCCTTCAGTCGTCCCAGATAAGCTCTTTTGGCCGCTCGATCCTCTCCTATTCTTTCCACGTGCCAGCCAGCGTAGCTGGGATGATTTTATCTCCTCTATTTAATTATGTTCGGCTCGACTATTAGGACTTCAATCTACTGGGTGATCTTGTGCCTCCAATTACACCCATCTACACTTTTGGTCCCAGAATTTTCCAAGAATGGAGGTAATTTTTTTAGGTAGCGGTCAAACGAGCAAACAGCACTCCAGTTAATATGGATCACCTTTGCTCACGAACATCTGCTGCATCCAGGGCATCACAGGCATTGTATGCTCTCTTGAAGGTCATCAAGTCATATCAGTTAAAGAACTCGACCTGTAACTGGTTTTTCAGTTTCAGGAAGGGAAGGCCCATAGGGACATCGATCTTAGTGATTCAAACACTTAGCTTCTTCTTTGTTCTTCAGGTTTGCAGGAACCGTGATCCGGGACCTGGACCGCCCGGTAGACCAGATCAGGATCGACGTCTCGCAGATGGAGACCTGGAGGGACCGCTTCATTAGGGCCGTTGAGAACATGGAGATCATACTGGTCAGTATACTGTTAAACGTGGGAGAACAATATTTCAGCATATAATGACGGAGTAATACTATGGCCCATTAACCAATAAAAGTGCCAAAATGACTGGAAACAGCATTTTAAATCCGGGGCGAATCGGGAAATGCCACCTTTCCACATTATTACCTACCTACGTACAGCAATTTTCGAGCAGTTTCACATCAACCAAGCCCCTACCTAATGTCAAGCCTTTGTGTGCGAAACAGAGTGAGACTAAAATGAACGTCTCTGGGAGAGTTAGGAAACGATATTTGTCTAGTGAGTAGGTTTACGGACACCTCGTTAACAATATCAGCTAGCAGTAGCAGCGCCATCAAGCACCAATCCACTTTCACCTTGGGAAAGATTGCTCTACCGTCCCGAATTACAAAACCGCCTCTTACCCAACAGCCCAACAACTCCACGATGCCCCTGGACGAGACCACCGGCATCGACATCCTCGGCAACCTGATGGAGTCGTCCATCCTCAGCCGGAACCGCGGCTACTACGGCGACCTGCACAACATGGGCCACGTGTTCATCTCCTACTCCCACGACCCTGACCATAGGCACTTGGTGAGTGAGCAGTTATCAAGAGTATCTAGGATGTTTTTCAAATGAAAATGCTTTGTTTAATAATGAACTATCGCCAAACCGTATTTCTTGAACAACACTTACAATCTTCAAACTCTGAAGAAAATACTAACTCTTTTTAAAAGGATCACAGGCGCACTTATAACTGTCCAGGGGCGGCGGCAATCACTTACCATCAGCTGATTCGAATGCTAGTTTGCTCCTTCTCACATAGGTAACCATAATATTGCTATGGCCATGAGAATGTGGTGGGTTGTTATATACCCCATCGTCACTTCTCCATCAGGCGCTATCATTGTAATCAACAGTTTGCCTATTAAATGTGTGTGTTTTGTAGAGTTCTACTGTTCTGGAGCTTTTGGATTAAACAGTTTTGTGTTTCACAGGAACAATTCGGAGTGATGGGAGACTCGGCCACGGCCATGCGCGACCCCATCTTCTACCGCTGGCACGCGTACGTGGATGACATCTTCAACTTGTTCAAGAGCAAGCTGCCACCTTACAACAACGACAGGGTAAGACAGACTTACCACAGCCTTCTTTCCACAGGGCAGTGAATCATCAGATTGTGTCCGTCCGTTGCCGAACGTAGGTTTCCTTTATGCTGTCCCCTTAAAGTCGTTCTAAGGTCATCAGTAGGACGTCCTGCACTACTCTTTATAGTGAGCTAGCCATGTTGGTTCTAGTGCAGACGTGTTGATATCCCGCTACCACTATAGCATGTTAATTGACGTTCCATTGACGTTTTTAGATTTTCTTTTAATGTGATGCCAACGAGCAGACGGATCACCTGATGATAAGCGATTGCCGCTGCTCATATACACCCACAACAGTACTGATACTGGAGTCACAAGTGCGCAGCCAAACTTTTAACCCCCTTTTTTGATCTAACTGGGAATCGACACAGATACCTTCTGCTATGTCCTATTCGTTTCTGATACTTTCTACGCCATCAAAGCCCAGTCAAGGTTGTCAAAATTCAAAATTCATAAGATAAATTTCTTCTTCCCACTGTAAAGTTAGACTTCTCCGGTCTACACCCTAAGCATAATCAAGGTTGTTAAAATTCAAAAGAAAATTTCTTCTTCCCATTCCCAGTTGGACTTCCCCGGCATCCGCGTGTCGTCCGTGGGCATCGAGGGCCCCGCCGGCGCCAACACGCTGGCCACGCAGTGGGAGCAGAGCACCGTGGACCTCTCCCGAGGGCTGGACTTCACCCCGCGAGGCAGCGTCCTGGCGCGCTTCACGCATCTGCAGCATGAGGAGTTTGATCTGGTGTAAGTTATACATCATCCTTTTTTATGTGATAGGTGGCAGATGAGCGGATCACCTGACGGTAAGCAAACGCCGCCGCCCATAGACACCTGCAACACCAGTGGAGTCACAAGCGCGCTGCGTTAATCCCCATCCCTCTGAGGTGGACCTCCGGTACCCGCACTCACTCGGCGAAACACAGCACAGGTGTTGCTTTACGCCGGTCTTCTGTAAAACCAATGGTATCACTTCGATTGTTGCAAAGTTCAAGTGTTTCCTCCTTCTTACAATCCTGGGTTTTAAGGCGGGGTGTGAAACGGCATCTCAGCAGGCCTTCAGGGTGAGGATGACAGACTCAATGGACACTTTGTCTGTTCTTTTGTGCCTGTCAATCTCATATTTGGATTTCACGCTTACCATCAGGCGGAGTGGGGTCATCATGATTGCCCTCAATATATAAAAAAGCGTTGCTCTCCCACGATTTATCGTATTTTGACTGACTAAAAGATCATTTCGTTCCCAGTCTCACCGTCAACAACACGAGCGGGCGCCCCGTCATGGGCACCGTGAGGATCTTCATCGCGCCGGTCAACGACGAGCGCGGCCAGCCGCTGCGCTTCGAGGACCAGAGGAGGCTCATGATCGAGCTCGACAAGTTCTCGCAGCCGTGTGAGTATTCATATCATCATCATTATCATCATCATTTCAGCCAATAGACGTCTACGGCTGGCAATAGGCCTCCCCCAACGATCCACACAGATCGGTCCTGTCAAGTCATCCAAGGGACTCCCGACCTTAATTAGATCGTCGGTGCTTATATGAGTATTATCGGTCATGTATTGCTAACATACGAAATCTTGGGCATCCAGTGTCATGATTAGTCGACGACATCACCAAAATCGGAGGCAGTAGGTACATGGATCCGAGCATATAAAGTCCTCCACTCAACTGGTCCTTAGATATCAGGTTCACGCCAGTTGATTAGGTAGCTTTCAGGTCGCGAAGATCTGCCTGGAAGACATTATCTAGACCGACCGACTGGTTGTCTGATTTAAATACGCTTTTTAATACTGGGTTTCTACCACGTGTTTCTCATCGTTTCCACGTGCTCAATGGACATAGAGGGCTTAATTTAAAGCGGGCGTTACGATCGTATCGGAGTTTCCTTCGCTTTCACACGCATTGCAAGTGTGTATGGGCGACGGTTATCGCTTACCATCAGGTGATCCGTCTGGTCGTTTGCTAGCTTCAATCAGTTCAGGTTCAAGAGCAGCTTCAATCAATGGATCCTTCTATTCCCAGTGAACCCCGGCAACAACCCCATCCGCCGCCGCAGCATCGACTCGTCCGTCACCATCCCGTACGAGCGCACGTTCCGCAGCCAGGCCGCGCGCCCCGGCGACCCGGGCTCCGCGTCCGCCGCCGAGTTCGACTTCTGCGGCTGCGGCTGGCCGCACCACATGCTGGTGCCCAAGGGGACGCAGCAGGGGTACCCTATGGTGCTGTTCGCTATGGTGTCCAACTGGGACGAGGATAGGGTAAGTTAACATCAGTGTCTTTCCAGTCTAAGACCGTCGCTTCGGATGAGTATTTTAATATCATTGTCTACGGTTGACCACTCACTGCCACTAAAATCACCATCATGTTACTAAAATCTGTCAAATTTCCTCATTTAAGTATCATACTGAACATAGTACGAAGAACTGCTAATGATAGATTAGGTATATAGAGAAAGGTTCTGGAGTGGAGACTATAATACGCAGCGTGGAACCCCCAACCAAGAGATGGATAAGCTACTTGATCAGAGTCGCAAGATCTCTCTATATGCTGGCCGCTTGCCACTGGATATTCTGGAAGTCAATGAACTATGTTTGCAGTCTTTAAAACACTTTAGTCTTCTAATAATGATGATAATTTGGGGCCCAATATGTTTGACTTTTATCCAAGTGAAGCGATCAGTTTTTCCTTTACTATCGGGCAGCCTCAGGTAGACTGCCTGCGAAGTCTGTGTTCCCTCATCAAATCCATAACATCAAAAGATTACTATATCCAGCCCCATAGCTGGTGCTCCATAGCTAAAGGCAAAGGTGTCTCTACAAGATCCATGACGTTTCCAGGTGCAGCAAGACACCGTGGGCACCTGCAACGACGCCGCCTCGTACTGCGGCATCCGCGACCGCAAGTACCCTGACAAGCGCGCCATGGGATACCCCTTCGACAGGTGAGCAGGGAACACCCCTCCATCATAATGTTAGTCATTCCCTACCACCAGAGGGCAGGAATACCTTAGCCCCCAATCTTACCAAATGTACAAAAAGTGGTCGCCGTAGCTGAAACCGGCTGGAAGGCACCATCGTCATCAACAGTCATTCCCCATTGCTTTCTTAGAGCGAAGACCACGAAGGTAAGAGTAGTGTAGGATGCCCTTGTGTCTTGCCTTTGCCTCATGGTAAGCAATAAGCAACTACAACAGACGCATTGAAACGGCATCACATCCATTGGCACTGCCATACTTAACTGGCGTGTGAGATGCTTCTTCAAGCTTCGTTTAAAGGCTTCCATATTGTAAGCTTAAGCATTTGGGGAGAATTTTTTCTTGTTTTTTTATGTGACAGGTGGCAAATGAGCAGACTGCGTTGTGAAGAAGACAATTCATAACCCCTCTCTTTACTTCCAGGCCCTCCGCAACCGCCAGGACTCTGTCAGACTTCTTGACCCCCAACATGGCGGTGAACAACTGCTCCATCAGGTTCACTGACGCCACCAGGGTGCGCCAGCAGCGCCGGTAGGTCCAACGGGAGGGGAGATCTGACGGGAATAGTATAGTAAGCTAAGTTATACAATCATGGAAAATGTAATATGTCTCTAAGGTGGAGTCTTGTAATTGTAACTGTCTAGTTAAATATTGCAGCTAAAAACTAAAACTTTTAGTAGAAGCACAATGTCTTGCTTGTCAATGTTCGAACCTGAGATCATAGAGGGAGCTATTAAAATTAGTTCAAGACTCCATCTTTATATTGTGAATATAGGAACTGTGGGAGGATGAGCTCAAAGTATAATAGCGATAAGGCTCGTTTTGGCTGAAAATATTACATTGAGAAGTATCCAAAATGGTATCATTAATGTGACACTGTCTTGTTAAAACCATCAATAGTTTAAATTCTCACCATCATCGGCCACAAGAGACTAGGTAGTCGTTCTGTTTTCATCCACTACGACATATACCGAAGGGAATTTGGAATAAATTCCAATCTTTATATCAAAGTAAAAAGTACACGTATTGATTTATTTCTATTCTGTTGGTGAATCAATTCATACGTCCATAGAACCTTGAAAATGTCAAGTACAATCTTCAAACCCTAGCATTCTCTGAGAAAGATTTTTTGGTATAACCTAGCTAGTGCCATCTGTTGGTACATTTTGGAAATAACTGAACTGCCGAAAGAAAGCGACAGCGAGTCCCTAGTTTTCAATAAATTGAAGCCTAGATGAATGCTTACTGTGCCATAGTAAAAATGGTAAAAGAGTATGATACAAGCGAGTGAAGCTGGGTTTGTTCTAGGGCCCGGCGGGTTGTCAGAGAGTGTGGGTGCCTGAAGGAGTACACCCCGGCTGATGTAGACGCGCTCATACGAAAGCCTTACTATTACGACCCCGTTACTAGGAGACCACTAGTTTAACCAATGAACATATTGGACAAAGATATTATTGCCACAGAATCTATAACAAAGTCTTACGCTTTTTTACTGAAGGTCCGCTTTTACGAATATTGATGCCATGCCATGCCACCCATTTCAGTAAGTCTCATGTTAGAGAATCTTACTTGTTCTGTTGAATCAATTCAAACATTGTGTTAAATTCCATTCTATAGCAAAAAACGGTTGTTAAAAGCGTTTTCGTATTCCTGTCATTAGTTCCATCAACAGATATGTAATAATCGAAATAGTATCTTGTAAGATCTCCCCTGACTTCATATTTATTTGTGAATTCTCGATTAACACAACTTTCTGCGAGCAAGAGCTTCATTTTAATGTACTCTAAGTCTATCTAATGTACTCGACTACACGTCGTGTCTGTCGTGAAACACATTAAACGTAAAAGTTTTATTAACACGAACAGCGCGCGTTGATGTCTTTTTAGTTGGCAGTTAGTAAGATTTTAATATTGAAGCTGACATACTTTCCTATTATATACTATGGTTAATAATATAAGGCTAAGTACACACAGATGAAAACTCATGTTCGCCGATCTTGTGTACTGACTTTGGCTATGTTTTACGGATTTTGATGAATGCTACCTTATTATTTAAATTTTAAGCTGTTAAGTTTAATATTCCTTGTATGATGTTTGTGATAGCAAGTTAAGGGTATTGTTGTTAATTTCATTGCACTCGTGTGTGTATAAAAGAGATGACATTATTTTGTATCAGTTTGAAAAGTGAATATAGATTTGATACCACAGGCGTCATTATAAGGAACATTTCAGGCTGGCTATGTTACGACTAAAATATAATTGTTACAACTGATGCCTTTTCCGATCACAGATAGCTTAGTGCAAGAGGATCCGGGTTCGAAATCCGATTAAGTTAGTTAGGAACTAACTTCTATAATCCATGATTTAGAGTTTGTTATCGTGTGGTAGTAATAATAATGAAAGTTCCAGAACTTGATAGTTCTAGTAGACATGTTACGAATCATTTCAGGTACATTATGTATTTATTCATGAATACTTCGGTGTAATGTATTCTTGTTAATCTAGACAGATTGGAAACAGGCTTATTACTTCGAGCTTAAACCCTAGAGGTATGCAAATATTTAGAAGTTTATTAGACTTTACGGCCTAAACGCCTATAACTTAACCGAGTGAGGGTACCGGAGGTCCAATCGGGGGAAAACAGGGTTAAATGATGGCACTCCACTGGACTCCACTGGTGTTGCGCGTATCTATGAGTGGCAGAAATCGCGTACCATCAGGTGATCCGTCTCCTCGTTTGCCGTCTATAACATAAAAAAATAACTTACCACTCGACAAAACAGTTGTTAGCCATCTTGATGCAATCCAGAGGGCTAACAACGAAACCGTTCGATAGCTAAAAAGATTATACCTGCCCCATTCAAACCGAAGAGGCGCATAGTACATGTAAAAGGGACGAAGATATTATGTGATCGTGAATTTCATTTCCTTGTACGCTCTTAGTACGTACATATCTGATATTTGGCTGACTGTACCAAAACAGTACGCTTTACAATGGAATCTTAACGTCGTAAGGACCAGACAGCAGACACAATGGAAAATCAATTGTTGAATGCCTTTTATGGCTTTTAGGTCTTACGACGTTAATATATCGAGACTAGCTTTGTTACACTGTATTATCTCCAAATAGCTATTGAAGTCGTAACTTACCCAGTATTTTAATTTTTTGCATGTTAATTTTAATATAGTTAAGTACAAATGGGTCATAGTTTAAGCTGCTCTGTAAATATGTACATATTGTAAATACTTTACGATTCATAAGACTGAATAAATTTGCCTTCCTACCATTTTAGGCGTATCATTTTAATCCTAATCCTATTTTTATTCAGTCCCTAGAAAGGAAGGGACTTGCTGTTCAGGATAGGGATTGAACCTATGACCTTTGGCGTATGAAGTAGGGTCAATACTAATACGACGACCCGTGGTCAGTGGCATGGTTGGAGCGCCAATACCAACTGTCAGTGGATTTGAACCCGTCGTGGACTCTTGAGTTAGGGGAAAACTCGCCCAAAAAAAACTTGTCCAAGAATGTCAAGATTTTCTTGCCGGCCAATGTTTTAACCTAAACAATATTTTTGTGATGATAATACTGAACTCTACAAACGAAAAAATATTGATGAAGTTAGGTTAGAACTGTGAAGTTCTGATCTAAAAAAAAAAAGAACAGTGATGAGCAAGAATGTAATATCATCACAAATATTTTGGTCTAAACACTGACCAGCTCAAGATCTTGGAATTCTTGCCCTACTTTTTTTTGCCCGAGTGCAAAAAAGTCTTGAAATTCTCGTGCGAGTTTTCACCTAACTTAAAGAGTTAAAGAGGTGACGATCATTAACTGGGGGCGTAAACCTAGAACACCCAGCTATACAAGAAAATTTACAAAAGGTAGTTTTCCTAAATTGACTTGACCGGGAATTGAATCTGGGATCTTTCGCGCTTCGGGCGAACAACTTAGCCACTGCGCCATCGGGGCCATCATCGAGGCCGGAGTGGACTATTATTCTGTGGTTGGACGCAATAGGTGGAAAATAACACTGAAGTGAGAACTTTGAATAACATAGCTTGCTTATAGTATAGGATCCCGCTATACAACGACCTTCACCGAGATGCTTATTTGATGAGACGTATTTTTTATGTTATTAAATATGCCAATAAATATATCCTATATGGGTTGCCTAACAAATTTCAGTCCAGAGTATTTTTAATTAATAATTAAAAAAAATTTTTTTTTTTAAACATTGCACCGGTGTGATTATTTAATAAATTTGATACCAATCGAAAGTTTGAAGCCCATAGAATATGCAAACGTTAGGTTGACTATTTTTATCCGGTCACAACCACGGGTTGCCAGGTGTAAACAGGTAAATCCATACTAGCATTTTGCAACGTTCTGATTATTGAATCAATTTTAGATAAAATGAAAGATTATTTCATAAGGAACACGGTGGTATAGGGTTGCCTGCGAAAAATCAGTCCCGAATTACGGTTGTCGAATTTTAAATAATAAAATATCGCTGCGAGTGAATGTGTGTGAGAGAGAGGTCCCAGACCAACCATCCCATGCGGTAGAAAAGGACGCAGCGTAGCAGCTGTTTAAAGCCGCCCATTTAAAGAAGGAGAGTGCGCATGCTATTTGTGCTTGGAAATGAAAAGGATAGCGATAGACTCGTATATGCTATACATTATTTTGGAGTAGTTTGTCGCTATAGATACAAGTGAAAAAACGTGCTGCTATTTATTGTTGGAAAAAATGGCCAAAAAGTGTTTTTTATGTGATTCGGATGACGGAATAATTGATTTTGATGATGAAACTTTTGAAAACTGTGCATTAAAGTTAGCTTTTCGTAAGAAAAAAAATTTAAATACAGTTTTATTGAGCTACCCAGTGCGTCACTCCAATTTGTAGGTTATCATACCCACGTGCTACAAAAAAGTGACTGTTTTGAATAAAAAATATAACGAAGAATTTCTTAAATTTATCGCTGAATATACAGTAAGTACATAATAATTGAATCTTAAAAATTATCTAAGCTAATACATTTTCTATATTTTTGTCATGTTGAAGTAATTGGTAGTAAAACTCACTTATGGTTTTTACCCGACTACGGCAAAGCAAAAGGAGGGTTATGATTTTGACAGGCTATGTATGTATGTATGTATGTATGTATGTATGTTCATCTGTTTCCACGTAACTTCTTAACTACTTATCAGAATTCGACAAATGACATATCATTATAAGCGTCTTGATCGTCCGCTGGTTATAGGCTATATGAAGTTTCACAAAATCTAATGTGGCGCCCTCTAGCGGACAAAACATACAGAGTAAAAAATAAAGTTATGATAAATATGCCGTGTTTGGTATCATTTGAAAGCGCTTGACTTGTACATTTTGAATATATATATATATATATTACTAGCACTTGGACACCAAAATAGTACAAATAAAATAAAAGTAAAAAAACTAAAACCCAACTACGACAAAAAACGTCGCTGAAAAAGTATAAAACAAGCCTTCGTTGTCAATTTATGCAATATTCATTATGTAGAGATAAAATTTCATGTGTGGAAAGGCGTAGTCACACGTTAAATATACTACCCTTTGACAACGTGTGACTGCGGATTTCCAAACATGAAATTTTATCTCTACATAGTGAATATTGCATAAATTGACAACGAAGGCTTGTTTTATACTTTTTCAGCGACGTTTTTTCACTTGTATCTATAGCGACAAACTACTCCAAAATAATGTATAGCATATACGAGTCTATCGCTATCCTTTTCATTTCCAAGCACAAATAGCATGCGCACTCTCCTTCTTTAAATGGGCGGACTTTAAACAGCTGCTACGCTGCGTCCTTTTCTACCGCATGGGATGGTTGGTCTGGGACCTCTCTCTCACACACATTCACTCGCAGCGATATTTTATTATTTAAAATTCGACAACCGTAATTCGGGACTGATTTTTCGCAGGCAACCCTATACCACCGTGTTCCTTATGAAATAATCTTTCATTTTATCTAAAATTGATTCAATAATCAGAACGTTGCAAAATGCTAGTATGGATTTACCTGTTTACACCTGGCAACCCGTGGTTGTGACCGGATAAAAATAGTCAACCTAACGTTTGCATATTCTATGGGCTTCAAACTTTCGATTGGTATCAAATTTATTAAATAATCACACCGGTGCAATGTTTAAAAAAAAAATTTTTTTTAATTATTAATTAAAAATACTCTGGACTGAAATTTGTTAGGCAACCCATATAGGATATATTTATTGGCATATTTAATAACATAAAAAATACGTCTCATCAAATAAGCATCTCGGTGAAGGTCGTTGTATAGCGGGATCTTAGACTATTATTGTAAACTCTAAGGTTAAAAGAGAACCGAGATGGTTTTTGTTACAGGTTTTGGTTTTATTTAAAGATGGCCCGCCCTCACTTCGCTTCAGGACCGTAATTCAGAAATGAACCAATAGATGGCGCTGTGTCCAATTACATCGCGCAAGCGTTTCGTGTTTTCAGTTTACCCATAAGCCTTGTCGTTGTCTATAGAAGTTATCTCTTTATGAATAGTATAGATAGATATAGATTTATTTTTCTAAATTACAGAAAAAACTCTCATGAAAGTATACCTCAATGAGTAGGCAAATCATATGTCATCTATCAGACCAAATGTCCGGGTGAATTAAATAGAAATTAGCAACGCACATTTAGAATTTAGAATAGCATTTAGAATTTCCAATATAAATCTGATATAAATACGATTTTAATTGCCTAGCCGCCGGCCCGTCGCTCATTAGTACCGGAACTATGGATTTGGTAACACGGGTGAGTGATAGTTTTATTATTATTTAAGAATTAAGGAGTTTGTAATGTCATACTGCAGGGCAAAGGCCTCCCTATCATTTTTCCATCCACCCCAGTCCTTGGCTGCGGTGGACTAGGCTTTTTGAAACGCATCGAGTTCATCGCAATAAAGGACTGCGACTTTGATGAAAATTTAAATCAGTAGGAATTCCGTGCGCAAAAATGATTGAATTGTTATATTTCGGAACCTTGGAGAAAAAGTATTTCCGCAAAAGTAGGTAGGGAGGATCTGTGGCTATATTATTTGTAGGTATCCCGGCTGGATTTACTCTAATAAAAAGTTTTAATTTTTAAGAATATTTTAATTAGGAAAATGTGTGGTAGGGTGATCGAGATAGTGATTGCCCACTTAAGAAAATGATGCATAGTTTTATTTCAATTAAATCCTTTATTTTAACAATTGGGTAGCAGTGTGCGACTTTTATATAACATTGGTAGTTTAGCTTTGAAATAAGTCGGCAACAATTCAAATATCTAAAGAATATTTGTAAATATAACGTTTTACAAAAGAAATCTTAAAATTTGTTCTAAAAATTCAGTGATTGCCCACCCCCTCTAAATACTAAATGGAATGTTTTTATACCATGATAACTGCTTCAAATAATACATCAAAGCTTTAACTAGCTCGTTGTTTAGCTTTCACATTCAAAAAATAAAATAAAAGTGACACAATCATTAAAACTACTAAGTGTATCCGATTCTCCTATATATATATTTTTTAAAATGTTGACAAATTTCTTATTTAGAATTCTGATAAAGAGTACTCTAGTGTTATTTAACGGATTTAATTCAAAACTACTCCTTTGAAAATAAGTTAAAATCTACGTTAACCTTAAACCTGGCAATCACTGTACCCTGGGCAATCACTGTCTCGGTTCCCCTATTATTTTGTTTTCTTATTGTTAAAATGAGTGAATCTAACGAATATTTCGATACAATTTAAAATTTTACAACAACACAGGTAGAAATGGAACATAGGTCTTGAAAAAAAAAGTGGTATTTATGGACATAATGAAGTATGACTGTTAGATATTTGTGACTCATTAAGAGCTCATTTATCGTGACAGTAAAAACTTTTTGAACGTTTAAACTTTAATCACTCGTTGAATACCTGAATGTATAGTGACTTCTGTTGACCGTAATAAGTAAACTGACTGTACACAGAGATGGCAAATATTTGTCCTCAGTAATGTTTGAGATACAGCTGTTTGCGTGTTCTCGAGGATATTATTTGTTTTCAATAGTTGTGGAAGTTGGCTCGGGGGGGCGATCGGGCATAGTGAGCCATCGTTTATATTGCTTTTGTTTTCTTCGCCAATATCACAGTGTAAAAATACCAGGGTAGCAAGTCCACCGTTTATTTTAAGAGATATCTTTGGAAGACGAGCAAACAAATCGCCTGATAATATACGATCCGCCATGATAACCCCAGTAACTTCACATTTGCGCTGGCGACCTTTTTATGACCGGCTGGTCATGCATGACTGACCGGATGGCGCAGTCGGTAATGACTCTGCCTCATATGCCAAAGGTCGTGAGTACGATCCCAACCCTGGACAACAATTCGTGTGATGATTATTTGTGTTTTGTTCTGAGTCTGGGTGTACCACGGGCTCTCGTGTGTAACGGGAGACCCAAAGGCTGACAGCTACTTTGCCTAGTGAATGTCCATCGCTATCCAACGAGGTATTGATGCCAACATTTTGGGGACATTGCTACAGGGGCCTACTTAGTTTTAATCTTTCTTTTTGGTAGTTTTTTAGCTTTATTTATTGTTTTCCCATACATTATTTTTATTTTGTCCATTAAATATTAATACAGTCATTAATACATTTGTTGTCTGATATCTGTAACACAAATGCTTAAGGCCACTGATCTTTAATAAAAACTTGAAACACCCTCGAGTTCCATTCTTGAGATCATCGCAGTTCTCGTAGACAGTGTTTATACTGTGACTGCAATATCTTGTCTTTCTTCTATTCTGTAATCTATTTTGCGGTGCTACAGTCATCGCCGTCAAGGGACTCATTCCTCAAGTAGATCCGAAGGTATCATTTCTTTTAAAACAAAAAGGTACAGCAATATATCCAAACGCAAAAATTGAGGAGTTTTTATAAAAAAGTCGCTTACTAATTTTTCGAAATAAAATTATTTTATTTGATTTATTTACGTAGGTATTTAAGAAATATATATTTTTTACATAATAGAGGACAAACGAGCAGACGGCTCACCTGATGGTAAGTGATCACTGCTGCCCATGGACATCTGCAACACCTCAGAAATGCGTTGCAGGTTTTACTGTGCATGGTAAAAAGTGACGTGCAAACGCACTGTGGTGGAATAAAATTCATATTTTCTACACTGGCTCAGCGATCCAAGGGAAGTCTTGGCCTCAGACGTGAAAGTTCAAAGTTGGGTGTTGGAGGCACTGGTTCATCCAGGAGATAGAAGTCCTGTGGGGCAATTCTCGTGCATTCGACATGAAGTCGCATTTAGAGATTTCACAATTTCAGACATGTGTCCATACAAATTCGAAATTCGACTCCAATATCGAGCACACGAGAATTGCCCCCCCTGATAGCCGAGCCGAACGTAATAAAATCCATCCAAATAAATAAATGTTGTCGTAAAGTTACTAGTATTGATGTATGGGTGGTGTGAGATAAATAAGTTTAAGCTAAATGCCCTTAAAGATTAGGTACCAGGCAGGAATCTCATTAATAATTCGAATGACTCAAATAATATATTAAATTATTTGTTGCAGATATTTTTATTACTCACGGGTTTCATAGCCACAGGCTTCAGTCTGCCAGATGAAGCCACCACCACTCCTGATCCAAGTGTCTTCGAAATGGAGACGCCACCAGGATTCATTAGGTTCTTCTCCTTGAAAGACGAAACTATGGCTAACCCCATGAATATTAAGTCTTGGCACATGAACTATAGTTATGGGACCCCGAATAACAAGTTCCCCGATTGGTTCCATTTTTCAGATGTAAAACCTGATTTAGATATCCAAGTTAACAAAGATACTCAGAAAGGAGATTCAAAAGAACCTCAAAAAACAGAGGATGTTAATAAAGATTGGAAACAAACATTATATGAAGCGTTTAACCTTGTTGACTCACCTATGATAGACACATTTAACGCTAAAGATGTATTTCCACCATATTATAATGTTTTTGTTTCAAACGCATACCCGAATTGGATGGCTGTACCAGGTTTTGTAAATAAAATAACTAATAACCAAGAAGACAAACATGAAATAGATATGAAGACTGAAGATTTAAAAGCAATTAAAATTGACGAGAGAATTGGTGAACAACTAGTTTCTACTGAAACACCTAAATTAGCTGAAAAAGAAGAATTGAAAATAAATCACGAAGCCAAGGAAGATAATGCAAGTGAGTTACCTCAACCAGATAGTTTAAGTCTAAAAGTTGCACGAAATATAGATTTAAAGTCTCAAGGAAAACCTTATCCAATTATTTTTCCAGATGATATCAATGTCAAAATAGTTCCGGAGAAAATAGTTGAGGTACAATCAACTTCTACAAATAACGATAAAGATTTAGAAGGTAATACCGATAGTTACGAAACTGTCACAAAAGTAAATGTACTGACTACTGATAAAGTTCCAGTTCAAGTGTCTGAAAATCAGGATAGTTTTTCGCAAAATATAATGTCTATACCTATTATAACAATCAAGCCTAGTATTGAAGATAAACATATCAGAACCAGTAAACCAATGCTGAACTTTACAAACTCCTCCTAACCAGATGGAAGTCCCAATAATAATTCCACATTACTCTGAAGAAAAGCCAGAAACGGTTTTAGAAATTACTGATGCAGAACTCCAAGAAAAAGCTAGCTCAGATGACGATTCAAACCCAATGAAAAATAATTTTCTTTACAATTTACTGATGAAAATAAAGTTGCCCAACATTGAAGATATTGGCAAGGATCCATCAAAAATAACTTCAGAAATACCTTTAAACGAATCGCCAAAACCTAAGGATACAAATATCTTATCTGGAAACAATGTTGTAATTAATAATGCTGATGATCTTCCAACTGTAGAACAAAATGTAAACCAAGCTAAGCCTAGCCCAGATATCCATAAACCACCAAGCACAGGATCATTACCAAATGTTTTGCAAAATCTTAATTTACCAACTAAACCAATTACACAAGTAAATCACCAATCAATAACTCAGCCTATACAAATCAAGGAAATGTGCCTTTAAATACATTTGTTCCATACAATAATGGCAATAACATACAACAGCCCGTTTTACTAACAATGCCATATAACAATAACAATAATGTTCCTATGAATTATGTGCTGACACCATTGAATGTGCAGCAAGGCATCCCAAATAATGGTCAAATGCAAGTAAATCAACCAGCATATCCATCAAACAATATGATGTTAGTATCTCCAGGAATGAATTCTGGCAATAATATGCCTTTAGTGAATCCTGGGATGAATTCTGGCAGTAACATGCAATTAGTTAATCCTGGAATGAATCCTGGTTATAATAACATAGCTCCAGCTAACGGAATGAATTCTGGAAACAATAATATGCTAAGCTAATCCTGGAATGAGTCCTGGTTATAATAACATGCCTCCAGCTAACGGAATGAATTCTGGAACCAACAACATGGCTTTAATGAATCCTGGAATGAATTCTGGGCAGAACGTGTACACGATTGTCCCCCTAGCAAATGTAGGGAGCGTGGGTAACATGAATACAGCTCCCAGTCCATATTTGAATAGCAATCAGAGTCCTAATGGATACCAAATGGGCGCTTTACCTGTGTACAATTTGGTACCAGTCAATGGTAATGTGTTGGTGAATACGAAGGACGAAGAAGAGAGCATGTAACAATGTTATACAGTACGTTTGTTTGTCTGTAGCATTATCTATAGTCAAGTAACCCATGTGTTGTATCAAGTTAATTACAAATACATTAGTCGATGTAAATTAGTTTTAAATAGCTAAAGCTATTATTTTCGGAATTGCTATAAATAGTAACATATTTTAATATTGTATTTATACATAAAGACTTTAAAAATATTTAACTACTAGGTATTTATGAAGTCTAATTATCAAGTACACTTTTTTGTTAATATTAAAATCTACTTACATATTAGTTTTTATTTTTAATTTAAACCCCTTATTACACACCTTTAAGGGTTGTAATTTTCAAAAACCATTTCATTTCTTGGAGTTTAATTTAATTAGATGAAATTGGAAATTCACTCTCCTACAGTTGAAATTTAAAAATAGGTCAATTAAGTTGAGGAGTTGATGTAAGCACTAAGAAAATACAATTCCTTAAAGCATAAAAATTGGTTTGAAGATCATAATGGCAGTCGTCAAATAACGAAATGACTTACCTATCGACTTTCGCTAGCTGTAGGTATATCCTCATATCAAGGTACCGATATCACCGATGAATTAACGGGAGACTCGGAAATTGTCTCTCAGGAGCGGGAAGCGCACTAATAGCAGCTTCCCATCTAATTAGCCGATGCGCATGCATACAGATCTATGGCTTATGATCTACTAGTGGCCTGCCCTCACTTCGTTCCGAGAATTGGTTCCACTTTGTACCAATAGATGGAACTAGTGTTTCAAAACAAACTTTTCTACCTATTTTTTCTTCTAAAGTAACAAGCTTAAGAATTATCCCACTGCATAATCAAAATCTTCAAAAATTAAAATACAAAGTTATCTACTTACATACTTTTTCCAACACGTCAAAAGCTTCTAATGTCCCCGATGGTTTCCTCTAAAAATAAATATTGAAAATAGAGAACTTCTAAAAATAATATTGCAAATTGAGCAGTGCAATATGATAAACGAGGCTGATCATGACGCTCATGGAGTCCGCTGGGGAAATCAACGAGCGATGCGAGTTACAACCGCAGGGCAGGCAGGCTACAGCGACAGGCTCGGCATGACAGGCTGGATCGATTTTTGTGTCATCATCTGGTTTTGAAACACGATTTTTGTGTCATGGGTCTTGGAGCAAGATTTTTGTTTCGTCATCCGGTTCACAAACATGATTCCTATATCATCCGGTTTTGAAGCAAGATTTCCGTCTCATCGTCCGGTCTCGATAATCGATCTATGTCTTAATCATTTGGTCTCGAAACACGATTTTTGTGTCAACAACCGGTCTTGAAGCAAGATTTTAGACTCATCATCCAGTCTTGAAACAAGGTTTTTGTTTCGTCATCCGGTCTTGAAGCACCAGTTTTGAAGATGGATTTCCATCTCAGACGCAAATTTGTACACATATTTGTCTCATTTACTGAACTTGACACACTTCATATGTTTTACTATGCGGCGGCAATCGCTTACCATCAGGTGATCCATCTTCTCGTTTGCCACCTATAACATAAATAAAAAACTACTGGCCGCTGAAAACTGTGGCTTGCAGAGTTCGGTTTTACGTTTAAATATTTTTGGTGTTTCTGTGCTCATAAATATTGGACGACAGGAAAATGCTTCTCATTTTTTGTATTATTTTTGGTAGTTTAAATATTGAAATAAAAATGCTTTTCACGACGTGGTGGAAGCAGATGAGCAGACGGATTGCCCGATAGTAAGCGTCTGCAACACTACTGGAGTAAGTGCCCTGCAGACTTATCCTCAGAATACTCATTCACTCGGATGCATCGCAAACGCTTCGTAACGCCGGTGTATACAGTATTGCTAGAAACGGCCACTTTCAGCAATAATTAACATTATTGTTACTTGTGTTACAGATATCAGACAATAGAGAAAATACAAATATTATACTGAATCGATCCCTTGTTCGAATAAGTACACACATCCTTTCACCTTTCAGTGACTCCGAGCCGACGTGTCTCTGGGGACATGTGAGAACCCCACCGAGCCTTCGCGACTTGCCTGTGGGAACTCGTTTCCAGGTTTAAATGTAATTGAATATATCAATGCTGCTGTGTAGAGTTCCCTTTTACCACGTCTTCTACTAAGGATTCCGAACAACATTACAAAAGTGGGAGAGCCACGTTTCAGCGTGAAGGGGCCGGCTTAACAGAAGTGATACCACCGCCTCGGCGTGAAGCAGCGCCTGCGCTGTATGTCGTCGTGTGATTGAGGGTACCAGAGGCCCAATTGGGGGAAAGGGGGTTAAAGATTGGCAGTGCATTGTGACTCTACTGGTTTTTCAATCAGGAAGTGGCGAAATATTAGGAGAGGCCTGTGTCCAGCAGTGGACTGCAACAGGCTGATGATAAGTAATCCCACTGTTGGTTCTGATATCTGTAACACAGGTGCTTGAGCTACCTATCTCAGAGTCAGATCAATGTATGTGATGTAGTGAAAATATGATATGATTAATATATATATGAATATGATATGATGATGATGCAAATTCAGTCACGTGACTTATTCATGGCTTGACCTCTCCTTCTTGGCTGACCGTGGAGTCTACCTGCAGATTCTGTAAAACAGAGAATGAGACACCCATGCATATCCTCTGTCATTGAGATGCCCTCGGGCACCCAAGAAGCCGAACCCGGTTTCCCGAAGACGGTTTTCTGTGGTTTTAAATAATTGATCACATGTTGTCAGAAGCTGTGGTTAAAGGGATGTAAATGTTCACAGATACACCCTGTACATTCGTCATTACTGACCCTGTTTACAATTTCACGGTGTTTACTTATTCATGCCTCCTCCATCAAGGTTTACGACGGAAACTGATTACAATTGTATGAGAGCCATTAAATCGTTATGACCTGCTCAATATTACGAGATTTATTACTGTAGGCCGATAAACGCGTTATTTACCCTAATCCTACACAGCTGTAAAGATGATGGGTGCTTGAGTGGCACAGTCCAGTATAAAAAATAGCTTACAGCAAAGAATAGAAACATAATTTGACGACCCGTTTGGCGCAATGGTTTGAGCGCCGATTAAGACGCAAGGGTCGCGGGTTCGATTCCCGCACCAACACAAATGTTTGTTGATAAAACAGATATTTGTGTTGGGACTGGGTGTTTGTGGTTCCTTCGTTGTTTCTGGTTTCCATAGTACAAGGGAAAACTTTAGTTTGGGACCAGGACAATGTATGTGATATTATGTCAATTTATTTATTTATAATAGCACAGAAGTATTCTTTATTTTGTTTAAGTCATCACCTATAGGGGTAGGTAGGGACCTACACCCTATTCCTACTTATGGTGTCATAATAAATAAATAAATGCGCCAGACAATCACACCAATCAACCTGGTCTCAAACTAGGGCACCCCCTGTACTATGAGTACCAGAGGACGATATTAACTGGGGGCGTCAACCCAGAACACCCACCCACACCCATTTTGGCAGAGCATTTTTGACTCCACTGCTTTTGCAATTGTCTATGCTGCTTGTCTACCACAAACACATACAAAAAATGCTAAAATAAATACACCATCATACATTTAAGTAGTATTTTCAATAACATACAAAGTGTACATTATGTTATTGAATTAAGTATTCTATAATAAGCTGGTGGATGTGGAATGGGAAAGAAAAAATAACACATGAAAGATAATATTTATTTATTTTTTTTTGATGAAGAATCCACCGGTTCAAAGTCACTCAAAGAGCTATGGAAAGGGCTATGCTCGGAGTATCTTTGAAGGACCGCATCAGAAATGATGTAATTAGACAGAGAACCAGAGTCACCGACATAGCCCACCGAATCAGCAAACTGAAGTGGCAGTGGGCTGGTCACATTAGCCGCAGAAACTGACAACCTTTGGAGCTATAAAGTCCTTGAGTGCGCGACCTCGGTAAACGTAGTGTTGGACGCCCTGCTACAAGATGGGATGACGACATTCGAAGGCTGGCTGGAGTGAGCTGGATGAGAGTGGCCGAAAATCGGGATCGGTGGCGTGCATTGGGAGTGGCACCTATGTCCAGCAGAGGACGAGCGTGGGTTGCTGATGATGATGATGAAAGAATAGAAACAGAATAGCACAGAAGTAATCTTTATTTTGTTTAAGTCATATACTTATAAATATGGTGTCATAATAAATAAATAAATGCGCCAGCCAATCCCACCAATCAACCTGGTCTCAAACTAGGGCACCCCCTGTACTATGAGTACCAGAGGACGATATTAACTGGGGGACGTCAACCCAGAACACCCACCCACCCACACCCATTTTGGCAGAGCATTTTTGACTCCACTGCATTTGCAATTGTCTATGCTGCTTGTCTACCACAAACACATACAAAAAATGCTGGAATAAATACACCATCATACATTTAAGTAGTATTTTCAATAACATACAAAGTGTACATATGTTATTGAATTAAGTATTCTATAATAAGCTGGTGGATGTGGAATGGGAAAGAAAAAATAACACATGAAAGATAATATTTTATTTATTTTTTGTAAGATAAAATCTCAATAAATCAACAATTATTTATTTCAAGAAGAAAATAAGCAGATCGGAATCAAGCGTTTGCCGGGTTTGTGCGATCAAGTACAGACAGCAACAACACATGTTCATAGACATTATAAAAATATTTCATTAATAGAAATGTGTACCTATTGTTGGCCGAACAAAATCGATCGCCTAGAATATCACTAGGCGTTTTTGACAGTGAGAGCCACGCTTCGACAAGAATGGGCCTTCTCGACCAGAGTGATACCAGCGGGCTCACAGAAGACCTGTAACCTGATTGTAAAATATGTTTCTACCAAGTACCGATTATTATTTATTCAATATAAATAATTTCTATTCATTCTATTCAAAATGCATTTCATTGTTATTTTAATGAAGGTATGTGTATCATCAGGTATAAAATTACTTCATTAATAAAAAAATATTGTTTCCTTTGCAATCTCAGTAAACATTTCCTTCCTTTGAAAAATAACTACATTTTGATCAGCTTTAGATAGGAAAAATGTTTCGCTATTTATTACACTGTTCGGATTGGTTTTATTTATTCACTTGTATTGAATATGAGATTTTTTCTTTGACAGGCAAAGTAAACTAAAGTAGAGATTTTGTAAAAAAAGCTAATTTTGTTGAAAAAATCTAGATCTCTTTGGTACGAAAGTTGTTTCTGATAACGAGTAGAAAATATACCGATAATTGTTTTTATTGTTGCTGTCTGTACAAAAAAAATAGAATATATATTGTACAAGAATAATAAAATCAATTTGAATACATAACATAGATAATCCCCATAACTATAACTAATTATTTAAAAAAGTACATTTTGTGTTTTTATCAGCTAATTTCATTTAGAATTAAGATCTTTATAGATTTTTACAGAAATTGGAATTTATAAAGACATAGCTCTATCACATACGTACAAATAACGTCTCGTTAGGGAAAACATACTAAGGATTTGCACGTTTCGGATAATGTCAGAAATAAGAAGAACATTAACTTCAGTTATCTAGAAAGACCACAGAGTTTATAACAATTTATTCAGAATCCGGAAAAACGTCTTTCCACGTTCAAAGAAATATAGCGTGGCTAAAAATTTAATGAAAAAGAGGAATTAAAAAATCTAATTTACGAAAAAAATTTCCCGTAAAATGTGAACTTTTTCTTTTAGTATGGAAATTACGAAATGGCCAAGTTTCCGTGCCAATGAGTGTTACATAAAAAGTAGTATTTTTCCTGTTGGAAGCGGTGAAAGGGGACTTTAGGTTGCTATTGAAAATTTTGAGAAAAAATTCTTAAAAAGTAAAGTATCAGCCTATATACTTTCCCACTGCAGGGCAAAGGCCTCCATCATAGAAATCAAGTCATCGCTACTATGATGGGATTATGGTTAATTCACCACGCTTGCCTAATGCGGATTGGTGATCACAAACCCGAGCTATGTTCGAAAAATTAAATAAAAAAAAGAACGGGCCGACTCAACCGGAGTGAATACCACGGCAGAAGACCGGCGTGAAGTGGGGTACCGGAGACCCAATTGGGGGGAAAGGGGGTTAAAGGTTGTCAGCGCACTTGTGACTTGTATTAACTTTGTGAAAGAGAAAAATGTGCTTGTAAGATTGTAAGATAGAACAAGAATGAAAACGGTGTTTTTAGAAATTAACAACTTTTTTCATTGTCTCAAAATTAAAAAGCAAGTTATATTTTAAAATTGCTCTAATGTGGTAGGTAAGTATTTATAGCAAAGCAAAGTTGATATTAAAAGAAAGAAAGTCTTGATTTCATATCCTAAAATTTGACATTAAGATATTAATTATGAAATTAAACATGGGGTCACAAGATTCACATCTAACTAGCATATCTATCGATTTAAAACTTTAAAATTCACAATTTCAAAGAGACAAGTTAAAATTTACATACATTATATGTACACAAGTTAAGCAGTCGATCCCTAATCTTCTATCACAACATTCAAAGGCAAATAACTCTTGGACCATCGCTTGCAAAGGATAGGTTGAGCTGTTCTCAAGGTAAGCCATACAGTAAGGTGATAGTTGAGGTAACCTTATAAGAAAATAGTGGCCCGCCATCACTTCGTTTCGGGAAAATAGTTCCACTGTCTACCAATAGGTGGCGCTGGGAGTCCCCATCAGCTCTGACGGGGACTACGAGATTAACTTCTTTTAAAAGAGACTTTTGCCAACCACTTGCGGGTGTCCATGGACGGCGTAATCGCTTACCATCTAGTTATCCGTCTGCCCACTACTTATATCATAAAAAAAACTTCTGGGACAAATCGCTTAAAGAGGCTTTTTTTTGGTAACTTGAGAACAGCAAAACATAGTGGATTTCATAAAAATCAATATCTACTCCTAAGCTTGGACTATACTTAAAGGTACCAAATCATTATTAGGGGACCCTGTACGCTAAAATATAAGTATGTACTGATAAAGTGACGGTAAGATCAATAAGGGTAAATGGTAATTTAATTTTACCCTTACCCATTTTATAGTTTACCTTTTATGATTAAAAATTACTTTTTACCTTTTTCTTTAAAGCTCAAATTTAATTAATGTGAATACCTTAATTTAAAGAAAGATATTTATGTAACTTTTTCTTTTAGCATGTCAAAATAAGTAAGTTTTATATTTACTTAGATTTTATTTAATTTACTTATTTTAAAGTAAAAAAAAATACCCAAATCAACCTTACCTTACACAGGGTTTTCACGTTTGGAGAACTAACTATTTTTGACTTTTTTACATTTTGCCAAACGCAATTATGTTATGGGAATCCCATTACATTAAGAATCTTTGCTAGCCATTTTCTAATTTACCTAGGTCGTTACCTCAAAAGATAGGTAAATATTACTTTACCCATTACATATCGTATCAGTCCACTACGGGTTAAGAGCAGTTAAAAATTTAATATAATTGTATGTATAAGTGCAAAAAGTAAAAAATATATTATTTATATACCGCACTGACTTTAAAATTTAATGAAGCTATTTTTACAGCAATTTACAAAGTTGATAATTAATTTTATAGAGCAATTTTACAGTAAATTTTAAATATTATTTCGGATTTAAAGATGAATATAATGGAATATAATATTATACGTAAGTATTTTTAACAGTCCCTATACATACGAGGTCAATTCATTTTAAGGTTTACTAAACTCAAGTGGAACAGGAACAAAAATCACAATGTGATTTCGGCATTATGTTTTTAAGCTACAATCCAGTACTTGAACTGAACTCGCATGCATTTTCACCATGCTTACCAAAATCTAAAAAGGCTAATTTGACTTTAAAATTGGTCATTTACTTATATTAAACAGCTATTAAATTAACAGGGTCAAATTACGTTTATGCATAGTAAAATAACATATTGATATTTAAAATACAATACAATATTTAAATGTATATTATATAATATATATATTAAACATAAAAATAAAAGTAACTTTACATTTTTATTCCAAAAAAGGGTTATATTTATTTATAATTATTATTATTGAAATATATTTTTAATGTCATTTCCAATTTGGTCACTAAAATTACGGGCATTATTAATATTATCATAATTAAAACATTAGATCATAATAGCATTAAGCATAATAAGTACCTGCTTTGAGATAAATTCTACTTTCTCACAATGTTCGATGTTTCTAATGCCCGATTGTAAAAATATATAGCTATATATTAAATGGCTTTATATACGACTAGATTTATCTTAAGCCAAATATTTCATACATTACTGTAATTATATAACCACAAGGCTATTTTACAACAAAACATACGAGGTTTGAAAATACATAATATAATTATTTGAATATTTTGAAACTCCATATTATCCATTCATGAAAATAATTTCTAAGTACTTCTTAGTTGAATATAAACTTATATTTTTTTCTGGCGTTAAATAATTACAATAAATAATGAAATACATACCTAATATATTAATTATGTACAAAAGGGACGCCAAACGATATTTGAGCAATTGTAATTTATATTTATCAGTGTAAGAATGAGATGAAGAAAGTGATATCCATTTGGATAAAATCTAAAAAACTTTGAAATATTTTTTTTTGTGCTGTGACAATAGATAAAATTATAAAAAAGGATGAAAAAATATTTTTAAGTCAAAGTACCTAACTAGCTAATGACTACAAATTAAAAATACCTATACAAATTAAAAAAATATACTATAACCTTATCTCTAAACAATGTCAAAGAGGATAAAAAATTACTTTTAAAAGACTATTATCATAATTATCATTAAACACTTGACGACTAGCCGAGGAATGAAATATTTTGAATAATATTAAAAATTCCAATATAGCTAACTAACTACAACTCTCACTAGATATATAAAAATATATCTTTCAGTGCTTCACCTCCGATACAATAATTGCTATAGTCCTCACTATATGTCACCGTTAGCAATAAACATTACATACATACCTACGGAAAACAACCAGAAATATATAGATGTCACCGTAAAATAGTCCAAACTGTAAGTTGATTAACTTCCGGAATATACCAGTGTTAATTTTTCAAAAAGTAAACCTAATATTCGGTTGGGAATGTCGATTTCTACTGAGAAAATAATGCTGCTAGAATCTAGCAGTTAGTTATTATTGCCGTGGCTTGGTACAACACAGTGCAGTGACGTGCCTCTGATATTTAAGCGTGTTCTTGCAGATATTTCACAATCAGTATGGTTTCGAGCTGCATATTTCTGGTTGATTTTTATACAATTAAAACTTTGGATTAAGAATCTTTCGAAGAATTCATCATCCTATTGATGTCTTTAAGTAGAGCCATTCATAAGTCCATCGTAAACAAATAATTTTTCAGATTTAAATTAAGTATTTTATTTTATGCCGCTTTACGTAGTACACATTAACATAATTTTATAAAAATAATTGAGATGTTTTCCACTTTTTTTCAAATATTTGGATAAAATGAAAAAATATATAACAGCAGCTCCGGTGTAAAGTTATTATACAACTATTAGAAACACAATATACTTGTCACTTTTCGTTTTCATATTTTCCATTTCCAGTTTGCTAATCCTCCCACGTTGAAAATTGCAATTATACTACGGGAAAAGTCGGTTTAGTCAAAAATAATTTAAAAACTGTTGAAAAAGACAACTACAAAAAAGCAGGCTTAAAATTTCAAGAAGACCGTGTTTGAGAATCGTGTATTAAATCTTTAAAAGCTTTTAAATCTTTGAATTTAGCTTTTCTATCAAGAATAAGCCTGGCTCCATCGGCTTGGCCCCCCTTGCTGAGGGGGCGGCAGGTTACCGCGTATCACCGCGCGGACTGCACGCGCGTGCTGGTCTTCTCCCGGTCTTCTCCGTTCTCTTTGGTCTCTTGACTCTGGTCGCGAGACTCTTGGACAGATTCCAGGTTGATGTCGAAGGATTGTTGTCTGCAAAAAGATAATTCGATATTTGACCTGAAATACAATTTGTCCTAAGTAGTGCATATTTAGACTTTATTATGGCTTTTGATATAGTTGCCATTCTTTTTTTAGAGACAGAATAACGTTAGAATATTTGTTTTCTAATATTTTATCACACTAGATAGTTTAAATACTCTACACTGACACTATTTATTGTAATGTAAGCAATATTAAATGCTTAAGTAAAATAAATAATCTTTAAAGCGGAAGTTATGGTGCTCCACAAGGTAGTATACTGGCACCTACCATATATATAATGAGAAAAATATGCAGAACATGGCATTTTTTATGCTGATACAATTTAAAATGTTTTGTAATGGCTTTAAAGACAAAATTGGTATTTAAAGATACTTGGCAACGGATATGACCGTGCCATCGCATTCTTTGTAATTGAAACGTGGATTCTATTTTTGTTTACCATCAGGCTAAGGTGAGCCTGCTGTTCTACACTGAAAAAAGTTTGACAGTGAGGATTTTACCTATCAGTGAGGTAGTTCCCTGGCGCAGACAGCGACCTGCCCGCCCTAGCCAGCTGGCCTCGCCTCGCAGCGCACTTGTCGGCCTCGCCTCGCCCGCTGCCGGACTCTCGCCTCGCTGTGCTGCCTTCTCTACTTCGAAGGAATGGGTTCTGTGGAGAAGATTTTTTGTGAGCGCTTTTTATCATTTTAAATTTGGAACGCTGAGAGAGCGTGGTTTTCTGTGTTCCAAATTCAAATGGTTGATTACACCCAGACATTGAACCAACACAAGTGTTCATCACACGAATGTTTGTCCGTCCAGGGTGGGGATGGAACCCAAGACCTTTGGCGTATGAGGCAGGGTCACTGCCAATGCGCCATCCGGCCAGTCAAAAAAGATCTTGAGTAACAGAACTGTGCACAATACCTGATATTAACCAAAGGATTGCTCATCTAAATCTAGCATGTACCTGGAAGCTGTGTTTCTTGAGCATAGTCTTGATGAGTATGAGCGTGGAGAGGTTGGGGATGGAGGTGACGACCTGCGCCATGTCCTCCTCCGTGACCTCCACCAGGCGGCAGTTCTCCTGCTCCGACGGCAGCGGCTCCTTGCCGTCTGCTGTCACCCACTCGTGTTCCTGACGAGAGACGTGGAATTTAAGTCATGTAAGATAGATATAAAGACCATGGCACAGAACAGGCGTGAAGTATACCCTGTGCTCTGTTTCGCCGAGTGAGTGAGGGTACCGGAAGCGCACCCGGGAGAAGGGGATAAAAGGTTGGCAGCGCACTTGTGACTCCACTGTTGTTGCAGGTGTTCATGAGCGGCGGCAATTGCTTACCACCAGGTGATCCGCCTGCTCGTCTGCTACCTATCACTTAAAAAAATGGATCTGAGCGAGCCATGCTTTAAGAAGGAGTGTAGCTTTCTATAGATTCAATATCCAAAGTGCTGCGTGCGTCATTTTGATTCTCAATGCGGACTTGCTAAAGCGCTTTAGACACCGGTCATCGCGCCTCAGTGGATATGAAATGCTCCCAAAACATCAAATGAGTACCTTAATTTCCTGCATTGTAGCCCTGGTAGTTGGATTCTTATCCAGCATGCGCCCCAGCAGGTCCCTCAACTTCCCCGAGAGCGGGTGCCGCGGTGGGAACGCGAGGGGGTCTTCCAGCACTCGGCGCTGCAGCTCCGCCGCCGTGGGGCCCACCCAGGGAACCCGCCCCGTCACCATGGCGTACAGGGTGACGCCGAGCGACCAGATGTCTGCTGCCTGGAAGGGTGCTTTACTTTAGCAATGATCAGTTAAAATGTAAAGGTCTATAGGGTAGATGGTACCCGCCCCGTTATTATGGCGTAGAGGGTGACATCGTTGTCAGCTGTTTGGAAGGAGTCCGTACTCCAGCTAAGGAGTACTGAACTAGTTGGAGTAGGTTCTTACTTTCAAAGTCTATAGCTCAGGTATACTTTACATGGTGGGTCATATTTTATGTAGATCGTGAGAGAGCCATGAATGGCTTGACCAGAGTGATACCATGGTTTTACAGAAAACTGGCGTGAAGTAGCACCTGCGCCGTGTTTTGCCGAGTGAATGAATAATTTCCGAATGGGCTTTCAGTACCTACCGAAGACCAAATTCAAGATGAAGGTTGTTGTGAGCGCATTTGTGATTCCACTGGTGTTGCGGGTGCCAATAAGCGGCAGCAATCTTTTAGCACCTGGTGATCCGTCTGATAGTCTTCAAGAAATCGTGTCATAACTACTCCTAATGTAAGTAGCTATCCATCTTAGAGTGAACCTCTGGGCTTTACCTCTCCATTGTACTTGTCAGCGTTGGCAGCGGCCTCTGGCGCCCTGAAGGCAGGCGTGCCCACGGCCCCCGCCAGGCGGCCAGCGCCGGCCAGCTCCCCGCAGGCCCCCAGGTCGGCCACCTGCACCCGCGTGTCGCCGAGGAGCAGGTTCGCTGGCTTGATGTCCCGGTGCGCGATGCGCTGGTAATGTACTGTTGGTTGAAGAGGTATGTTAAGATACGCAGAGGCTAACTTTGATAAGTGTCAGAATGTGTGGAAGGTGTGAGGAGTTCTCCTTCTATTTTTTTTGTTTTTATATTGAGGACAATCAAGATGGCCTCACTCCGCCTGATGGTAAGCCGCCGTGAGATACAAATATGAGGTTGACTGGCACAAAAGAACAAACTATTTGAGTCTGTCATCCTCACCCTCAATCTGATATCTCACCTGAGATCTATTCTGTAAATTATAAAGTTTCAGCTTCATGTGAGAAAAACAAGGGGAATGGAAGAAATGAATATGAAAGATTGTAACTAAAGTAAGAATTAAAAGGAAATATAAATGTAGGTAGATTAACTACATCGTTTGGAATACATGGAATAAAACTTAAGTGAATAAATATCTCTCATTTTAATTATTCATTGAATACAAGATAAATTATCCAGAGAAGAAAAACATACTTCAATTTTAGAGCTATGATAGAGACAACAACATATTTGAGCAGCTGTCAATTTTAGGAACCATTTTGAATAATTTGGTGACCAAGGTATGAATATCCAGTAGATCTATGAGTCAATAAGACTTACAATACTCGACACCCAGAAGCGCGTCCCTGAAGTATCTCCTAGCCGTGTGTTCGCTGAGCGGGCTGTCGGTGGGGATGTCTATCACAGGTCCACCTTCCAGCAGCTGGAACACCAGGTACAGCTGGTCTTCCGCCGGGTCATCTAGCACCTGTAGAACACAAACTCATGTCAGCAATCTCTCTTTGCGTCTAACAAAGCAAAGGTCTTGAAAGGCCGGCAACGCATCCACTCTCCTTCTGGTGTAGCTGATGTCCATGGGCGGCGGTGTTCACTTACCATCAGGTGACCTGCTTGCTCGTTTGCCTTCCTATATTATAAAAAACACAGCACTTTGTCTTAGGAATAAAGAATATTTCGTTGGGAAAGACCGGTTTGGACAAAAAAGGGTCATTGTTGACAGAATCAAATGTATATGCAACACATTTTTTTTTTGCTGAAGTAGGCAAGCGCATGCGCCCCATCTGATGGTAAATGGTAACCGCCGCTCATAGACAACAATAATACCGAGGCACAGTCATGCCGCTGCCTACCGATGCCGATTAAGACGACGGAGGAAGCGTTAAATTTATTGTTGAGACTTCGGTGAAGGCTTCGATTCTACGTCTCGTAAATATATCCTTCGTATTTCATCTTTCGTTCACACATCTTCAACTTTACTTTATTTTCCTTAATGTAAAATGTGCATGCTGTTATACAGTTAAGTGTGTGCTCCAACCTATGTAATAAGACCAATAGGGTATTTGACTAATCTCGATATAGTAAAAAATATTTATACTTTTCCAAAATACTGGTAAATGAGAACCAATGGCCAACATTTTCAGTTAAAAACATAACGTCTAGCTGGTTTTATGAGCATTCATTTACCGCAATAAATGATTTCTATTCTATTCTATTCTATTCAAAGTTTCATGGGCAAGTCCATTTTTAAAGTATAAAATTTAAAAAATATGTATATTATTGAACTACCCGTACATTTTTCACCAACTTTTATTATGAAACCATTTACTTAAACGAAACATTTGATATAGCTACCAGACAAAATTTACTAGACGCGCAAATCGCGCGATTCGAAGATACGAGCGTGTGACGTCACTTGCCTGTAGCCATTTGTATAGAGCGTTTTTGGGCTTGCCCAAAATATGTGCTCTTAAAGTTGTTATATCTCAGGTGATCAAATCAGAATCGAGCAATTCTTTCAATAATGTTTCTTAAATTGCGAGGTCTTTTGATTAAACACATTTTTTTTTGTCAAATACCCTATTGTTACCAACATTAACTGCAAATAAAGAACTTTGCCTTTGACTTCATCTCTCTTATGAGTCTCTCTGCCATTTTCATAAAAAAATTACCTCAACCAGCTTAACAACGTTGGGATGGTCCAGTTTCTTGAGCACGGCGATCTCCCGGTAGACCCTCTGCAGGGGGTCCGGCGGGGGCCCCGGGCCGGGGCGCCGCGGGGGCGCCCTCCCGAAGAGCCCCGCCCGTCTCATCAGCTTCCGCTTTGAGAGGATCTTCATTGCCTGTGAGAAGGTTAACCGTTTACACTTTCGTGAGCTTGTGTAGGTATGTACAGTGGCCAGCACATCAAGTTACTACAATCTGTCAAATTTCCTCAGTTGATATTGAACCAAACACGTTTGACATAAAAGTGAGGTTCGATTGAAGAAATTTGACAGATTGTAGTAACTTGATGTGCAGGCCACCGTACATACACACATAAAAGTATACAAAACTGTCAAATTTCTTCAACTGATTCTTATCTTACATTCAAACACATTAGTCTGCGGCATGAAACAATAGCGTTGACCTTGAGTGCGCAAAAACCAATTTTAGTAGAAAGTCTTCTTTTACAAGTGCGCAAACTAACGGTCATTGCTATTCTTTAATGCCACCAGCTATAACTATATCAATTGAGGAAAGACAGGTTGTGATAACCTGATATGTGGCTGTCTTTACTAAGCGTGTCTCTAAAACCGGAATGTCGTGGGTTTAAATCCCATAGGGGACATACCAATGTGCGTACCGTAGTGGTCCCATTCATCCATTAGGATATTGAATGCTTGAATCACCTACTTGTCTCAGAAAGATGATTATTCATACAGAATAGGTTAATTAAATATTAGGGCATAATAAAGGCCACTTTAATATGCTCGCTCAATGCTCACTATCCAACCACTAATATCTCTATATACATTTGTTGTTCCCGACAGAGTTCGCAGTGATCTATCTATATATGAACGAGTATATACTATATACCTACTATTTAAGATCTTGTCTGTACCACACTGTGATACGCAAATAAAGCATGGAGTACTAAGTAATAGAAGATCTGAGAGCTGCATGTACATCTATCATAAGGTTTGAGAATACACGATAGAGAAAATATATATAAATTTTAGATAGATACGAGTAAATTTGTAGTGGATAGAACCCGCCCCTAAGAATATACTGTAGTAACCGGTACACAAAATAATATGTTTGTGTCCACTTTAATGGTGAAATTGATACGGAAAAATAAATGGAACTATTCTCGAAAATGCAGCTGAAACTTATCTGTTATAATCGAAAAAGTTCATGAAAACTCATTCCCCGGCAGTTCCCGAAGTATCTCCAAATAATATTATATTTAATCCAGTATTATGAGGAAACTCGAAAGCCATAGAATGATATAATATCTGGCTCCAGAGCGAGACAAGTGTCAAGAATTTGACAAGTATAATCGTGTGGCTTTATTTGTTCTAGCATTGTATAAATATTTTAATTGTATGTTTACGATGTGTATTTAAATCTTCTCGTATATTTCGATTGAAAATACGAACCAACGTGATTTTGTATTACATTATGTAGTGCCGTGATTAGAATATTGATTTGATAGCCGCAAAATTTAAAAATGCAATTCTTAAATACCTATCTACGTCTTTATGGAAGTTGGAGATTGAATAGAATACTACTATGTAATTTTTATGGTTTCTTAAAAATGCAGAAAATACCCTATTGTCAGTCCTATTTCATTTATATCTGTTCCTATATTGACCTGACCGAGAATCGATCTCGGAACCTTCCCCGCTTGGGCGCCACACCATAGCAACTGCCCCATTGAGATCGTACCAAGATTGGTCGATCGAGAAATATCTATACTATGAATAAAAGTGAATAAATATTTTTTTCTTACATAATGTGTGTCATCTTCTTCGTTGTAGGCTAATTTCACGATGCCGTATGAACCCTGCAATGTAAAAAAAATATTATTTCATTTATTTTAGAAGTCAACAAATTCCATATTCCTTTTGAAAAGGTCGGTAGCGCACTTGTGACGGCTCTGGTGTCCATGGGCGGCGGTAACCGCTTGCCATCTGGTGCTCCGTCTGTTCGTTTGCCCCCTGTATCATAAAAAAATAATCTTCTACATCGGGTGCAAGGGGACCTTAGTTATACTAAGTACATTGGTATGAAACCTGATATTTGTCGTACTTTATTTTTTTAGATAGAATATTCTTGTCACCCACCGAGCGGGAAGCGTTTCTGTTTAGTTAGCTACGTCGTAGACGTGACGCAGCTACGACTTGCTACGTCGTAGTCAGAGACCGTTTGCGTAGTTATGTGCTACGCTATACTGAACGCAAAGACTCGTGGCATTCGGCCTATACACTATCCCACAACAGGACAAACTAGGTACTAAAATGGGATTTAGGCTTAATTAACACGTTTGCCTAATGCAGATTGGGCAAGTATGTTGATTAAGTCTAATCCAAGATCACGGCCCGGTACTTAAACCACTAGACCAACGGGTACCAATGTTTCGATTTTTTCGAATAATCCTCGGGTTTTTTGAACATCAATCCGCGTTAGGCAAACGCTTGTCCAAACTCGCGGCGGGACTCGCGCGTGCGAGCGAGCAGGCTGTACGCTGACACAGTCACACACCTGTCCGATAGGCTCCAGCAGCCGGTACTGGTTGAGCTGCACGTAGCCGGCGGCCTGCGCCAGCGACACGCGGCGGGACTCGCGCGTGCGAGCGAGCAGGCTGTACGCTGACACAGTCACACACCTGTCCGATAGGCTCCAGCAGCCGGTACTGGTTGAGCTGCACGTAGCCGGCGGCCTGCGCCAGCGACACGCGGCGGGACTCGCGCGTGCGAGCGAGCAGGCTGTACGCTGACACAGTCACACACCTGTCCGATAGGCTCCAGCAGCCGGTACTGGTTGAGCTGCACGTAGCCGGCGGCCTGCGCCAGCGACACGCGGCGGGACTCGCGCGTGCGAGCGAGCAGGCTGTACGCTGACACAGTCACACACCTGTCCGATAGGCTCCAGCAGCCGGTACTGGTTGAGCTGCACGTAGCCGGCGGCCTGCGCCAGCGACACGCGGCGGGACTCGCGCGTGCGAGCGAGCAGGCTGTACGCTGACACAGTCACACACCTGTCCGATAGGCTCCAGCAGCCGGTACTGGTTGAGCTGCACGTAGCCGGCGGCCTGCGCCAGCGACACGCGGCGGGACTCGCGCGTGCGAGCGAGCAGGCTGTACGCTGACACAGTCACACACCTGTCCGATAGGCTCCAGCAGCCGGTACTGGTTGAGCTGCACGTAGCCGGCGGCCTGCGCCAGCGACACGCGGCGGGACTCGCGCGTGCGAGCGAGCAGGCTGTACGCTGACACAGTCACACACCTGTCCGATAGGCTCCAGCAGCCGGTACTGGTTGAGCTGCACGTAGCCGGCGGCCTGCGCCAGCGACACGCGGCGGGACTCGCGCGTGCGAGCGAGCAGGCTGTACGCTGACACAGTCACACACCTGTCCGATAGGCTCCAGCAGCCGGTACTGGTTGAGCTGCACGTAGCCGGCGGCCTGCGCCAGCGACACGCGGCGGGACTCGCGCGTGCGAGCGAGCAGGCTGTACGCCGACACAGTCACACACCTGTCCGATAGGCTCCAGCAGCCGGTACTGGTTGAGCTGCACGTAGCCGGCGGCCTGCGCCAGCGACACGCGGCGGGACTCGCGCGTGCGAGCGAGCAGGCTGTACGCTGACACAGTCACACACCTGTCCGATAGGCTCCAGCAGCCGGTACTGGTTGAGCTGCACGTAGCCGGCGGCCTGCGCCAGCGACACGCGGCGGGACTCGCGCGTGCGAGCGAGCAGGCTGTACGCTGACACAGTCACACACCTGTCCGATAGGCTCCAGCAGCCGGTACTGGTTGAGCTGCACGTAGCCGGCGGCCTGCGCCAGCGACACGCGGCGGGACTCGCGCGTGCGAGCGAGCAGGCTGTACGCCGACACAGTCACACACCTGTCCGATAGGCTCCAGCAGCCGGTACTGGTTGAGCTGCACGTAGCCGGCGGCCTGCGCCAGCGACACGCGGCGGGACTCGCGCGTGCGAGCGAGCAGGCTGTACGCTGACACAGTCACACACCTGTCCGATAGGCTCCAGCAGCCGGTACTGGTTGAGCTGCACGTAGCCGGCGGCCTGCGCCAGCGACACGCGGCGGGACTCGCGCGGGGCGCGGCGCGCGCGCGGCGAGCTCTGCCCGCACTCGGCGGACTTCGCCGCGTGCGAGCGTAGGAGGTTCGCTCGGTCGCCCGTCGGGAGGGTGGACAGTCTGGAACGAGGATGGTTGTTGCAATGATGGACAATAATTGAGGAAAACTTTATAATTCATAAAATACCCGACAAGTTGTCATAATGTACCTATGCACTCTACTACTCAAGTGCTTAAGCTTCAATTAATACAAGTGAAAGTATGAAACTCATCGTCTCAAGTTGGCGGCCATCTATTCTACCTAAGAACACTTCCAACTATTATAACTTTCAAACAAAAAAAAAAGGGCAAACTCCAAATCGGTTCATCCGGTCGGGAGCAACGATACCACAGATAGACACACATAAACAGACACACACAGACAGGCGAACAGACAGACACATCAATAAAACGACCTGTCGTTTTTAAAAACCGTTGGATTCTGTATCATTTAAAAAACCGGCCAAGTGCCGAGCCCATGAAGAGTTCCATAACATTTATTTTCATGTTTGGGTGGGTTGAAGGAAAATTCTGGTATTTGATCTCCAATTTGTGCCAATACCTAGATGGCGCTGGACAAAATTTACATGACGCAAGTGTTTCACTTAAGCTATAAACTCCGTCGCTATCTTTATAAATAGTATAGTTAAAAGCTACACCCAAAAACCAACACCTCATTCTACGTACTAACCAATAAGATGACATGATTGCGTGGCGGAGCCCACTATAGCGCCTGTCTGGCCGTCGTCGCTGAGATTTAATGGCCAGTTAGGGGGGGAGGGGGGGGGGGGGATGAAGCACGCCTATTTTTGGAAGTGTTCAACCTTCCGTCTTTACTTACAATTAACGAGAAACCTGCCACTTTAACGCAACGAGGGCTGTTTTTTTATGTGACAGGTGGCAGACGAGTAGACGGATCACCTGATGGTAAGCGATGGCCGCCGCCTATAGACACCTGCAACACCAGTAGAGTCACAAGTGCACTGCCAACCTTTCCTCCAATTAGCCTCCGGTGCCCTCACTCACTCAACAAAACACAGCGTTAGGCGCTGCTTCACGCCGGTCTTCTGTGAGGCCGTGGTATCACTCTGGTCGAGCCCGCCCATTTATGCCGTAGCGTTAGCTCTGTCTGTGTCTGTCTGTTTGTTATATTATTATGTACTAGCGGTCGCCCGCGACTTCGTACGCGTGGAGTTAATTATTGACACTTACCGTCATATTTTGGACAATCCACACAATATATTTTTACAAATTGTAGCCTATGTGTTATTTTGATGTATAAGCTATGTTTCATTCAAATCCATTCAGTAGTTTTTACGTGAAAGAGTAACAAACATCCATACATCCAAACAAACTTGCGCCTTTATAATAGTAGTAGGATAACCAGGGGTCACCAAATAGCAGACCGCAGCCCGCCGAGCCACTCTATGTGGACTGCGAGCGCCCCGTCTTAGCCTCTGGGTCCCTCCATAGTAGTCGATGTCATAAATAGCTGTGACCCCTCATCGTAGCCGGTATGACGAGTTTCTAGGACCCCTCCCGTCCGTCCGTCATCTTCTATCTTCTATACTATTTATAAAGAGATAACTTCTATAGACAACGACAAGCCTTATAGGTAAACCGAAAACACGAAACGCTTGCGCGATGTAATTGGACACAGCGCCATCTATTGGTTCATTTCTGAATTACGATCCCGAAGCGAAGTGAGGGCGGGCCACTAGTTCTTTATACATCCGGACCGCGATCTGGGACCTTTCACTTCTGAAAACGGATTCTGAATGGAACTAATTGGTGACCCCTAGTATAGCCTACGCTTTACCTGTTTCCGTCTGTGTTCTGCCATCTTGTGTTGTGTGTGTCCTTGGCGGCGCTGGAAACGTCCACTGCCGTGTGTCTGCAACAAAGAAATGAATCTTATTAGATTTATTAAAAGAATATTATTAGATTAATTTAAATCGACAAACGATATTTTTGATGTTGAGATGTCAAGATGTTACAAAACAACCAATAATGTCGAAGTTGAACCTCAGTCTAACAATACGCCATCTAGTGGATTTTTCACCCCGGGCACAGAATACTTAATAGTACAAGTACAGAAAGCCCACTTCTAAAAAACCGTTTATAGAAAAAGAAAGGCTCAGGCTACCATAACATAAAGTTGAAATTCCGACCCCAAAGCAACAGCTTCAGACGTTGTAAGAGAGCCACGCTTCGGCATGAACCGGCTCGACCGGAGTGATACCACGGCCTTATAGAATTCCGGCGTGAAACAGCGCCCTACGCTGTGTGTAGTCGAGTGACTGAGGATACCGGAAGCCTAATTGGGAGGAAGGGGGTTAAAGGTATGCAGCACACTTGTGACACACTGGTGTTGCGGACGTCTATGGGCAGCGGCAATCGTTTACCATCAGGTAATCCGTCTGCTCGTCTGCCTTCTATCACAAAAAAAGACGCAGCTTTAGAGATTGACGTTATTCGCCGTATCATATTATTATTTGAACACACTTAACCCAGATGGCGTCACCAGTTCGCCGTCTCCCTCTGTTCGTACTTGTGCGAATCAGACAAAAAATCGAACTGTTATTATTTAATGACATCTAGGTGACCCACATACAGCGACACCGGACACTGTAGCCGGGTTTATGTCCGAAAAACGCGTAAATATTCGTACTGGGGGAGGCCAGAGCATAGTACTCGCATAACATGCAGATATTTCATGAAAAAAAAATTCTTCTTTCTTAATACGAACTGCTAAGGAATGGAACAACTTGCCGGCTTCTGTATTCCCAGAGAGCTACAATTTGGGTGTCTTTAAGTCGAGAGTGAATAGGCTTCTTCTGGCAAGCACGCTACATCTTAGACCTCATTGTCACTCTCCATCAGGTGAGATGAGGTCAAGTGCAAACCCATTTAATATAAAAAAAAAACAAAAAGTAAAAAAGTTTATCCACTTTAGGCCCATATAAATAAATGAATTGAGACAACATCACTTACATTGTCCTGGTCCCAAACTAAGGTTTTCCCAGACCCAACACAAATATCTGTTTCATCAACAAACATTCGTGTTGACGCGGGAATCGAACCCGCGATCCTTGCGTCTATAAACAGGTAAATTCTACACTTACTCCAAATTAAATCCGACTTTGGTGTAGTTTTTAAATATTATTAAATTCGATAAAACATGCAATATAACAAAAGTGTTTCTATTAAACAATCGACGTAAATTTAAAACGATTATAAAGTAAAAAAAAACTGCATTTTGAATATTATGTTAACACCGAAATGAATTTAAATCTGAGGTTTGTACTCCTGGGAAATACGCGACGATTTTTACGCTGATTCAAACTACATTTCGGTTACACTCAAAGATATTATGTTACACTAATTTGACAGCGCGTAAAAATAAAAAAAAACTGTCTGAGGCTGTATGAAATTAATATCTTTGTCAGTTTTGTTGCAGAATAAATTCTTATTTCAAATACGAGTTATCTTCAGTTTTTATCGAGCGTAAGTTAGTAGTTAAAACGGAAAGCATCGGCTGATGATACTTTAGGTTTTATATTCGTATTTAGTGGTTTTTAGTGAACTCAGGTGCTTACTTGTGCAATAAAGTGACACAAAGTGATATTATTTATAAGACAATTAATTTCTGTCCTACAATCGGTCAAAAAGGTGGGTGGTTTTGTTTATTTTAACCGATTTCAAAAAAAGAACTAGATTCTCAATTTGTCTGTACTCTGTATGCGTAAAAATTTGAGGAGTTCTCATGTTTTATAACGAATGGGACTACATACCCTATGACATTAATGAGGCGTTATGTGTATCATTTTTTATCGGTTTGGGTGCAATAATATTTTCCTTTCTAATAGAAGTTTAGTAGTAAGAATAGATAGATAGTGTAGTGAAAGCCGTAAAAAAATAGACGTAATATAGGTACGTCTAATTTTTCAAGGGTAATTGAGTAATGTAGGACAATAGTTAACTGGTTAACTGGGAGAGAATGCCCCTGGGCATGAAGTTCGCCTATTGTTACAAATTTTGTGCAATAAAGTTTAAATAAATAAATAAATAAATAGTAGCCAGTGATTTTTGTGAAGTGATAGATAAATATTCCTTATTGCATAACGATTACTAATCTTAAATTATGGTAAAATAAGTGAAGTGAAATAAAGTGACGTGTTGAATCTGTGATCTTCATCGGCGAAGGTGTCCAGGCGTAGAAGATACAGCTTTAGGTAAGTTAATAAACTATTTTTAATCTCCGACGCAATTATTGACATGTATACTCCGGTAGGTAATTGTATAATTGTTTGTTTTATTTTGTATTTTCAAATCCGTTTTTTGTTTTTTTAACGTTTTACTTCTTTTCTTTTTTCTCTCTATGTATTTGTTGTTGTTTTTTTCTTTATTTACATTATGCACGTTACGTTGATAAAGGGTCAGCCTCAAAACCAGCGACGCAGATTTTTGGTACAAAAGTACCAAATCAAAATACTCAAATAATCAAAGTACCTACTTATAAAAGTCGGAAGTGTTTTTAGGTATGTTTGGTCTGAGATGGCCGCCGCCACAACGACATACTTATTTTTTGATAACTCCCTCAACAATATCAAATGAAAGGGCTTGTTGTGTGGTAGAATACTGTATTTCGTAAACTTGCCCAGTTATTTCCGATCTACCTACATATTTTGCCGTCGTACGGACCCTCGTCCTCTCCCATTCCCGTTTTAGAATAAAAAAGGTATATTAGGATCCTGTACTTGTTTATAAATAACTTAGTCCATTTGTTGTCTTTTGCGCTTAAACCGCTTTCGCCCAGTGGTTTATTTTTAGTACGTAGATAATTGAATCATGAATACAGTCCTTTGTAGAGAAGATATACCGTATGTGTTATGATATGATAATGTGAGTAAAACACAAACATGAATGTTTCGGTTGTTATTGTTGTATATTTACAGTGGGAGATTTACGGTAATAGGCTGGCTAGACCGGAGTGATACCACAGTCTTAAAGAAAACGCGAACGGGGGAACGGGAGTGAGGGTACAGGAGGCCCAGTACATGTTTGTGAATAAAATAAATAAATAAATGCGCCAGACAATCACACCAATCAACCTGGTCTCAAACTAGGGCAACCCCTGTACAAAGAGTCCAAGTGACAATAATAACTGGGGGCGTCAACCCAGAACACCCAGACCCAAGAAATTTAGAAAATGTAGTTTGGTAAATTGACTTGACCAGGAATCGAACCCGGGACCTTTCGCGCTTCGAGTGAACACTTTAGCCACTAAATAATATTAATATGTAATAAAACGTCAGTTGAATTGAGATTCTCCTATTTTTAAACTCTGTTAAAAATAACCATTTCTTTACCACTAATGCTACACATTTTCCTCTTGCTCGATCATTTTGACTTCTCCTACCACTGACTTCGTACTTCGTACGGCCCGATTACTCCAAAATCATGCAAAGCTACTATCGCAAGCTAGTTTATAATAAAGCTATTAAAATACACTGCTATCTCGAGCCTTGGCTTCACAATTTTAATGCCACTAATAGTTGGTTCTACCTAGGGTTGCCATTTTGCCTCACCTAATAGTCGGAATCTAGTTTCGCCGAACATTTGGCTAGAAAGGCCGGACAATAAACGATTGAGAATAGATTTTGTGTCACGGAATGTTGGCTATCGCGTGGGAAAATCTAGATGGCGTACTGTAGAACTGAGACCCACCTACACGGTGATTGGTTGTTTTTGATGTGAAACTTCTAATTGTCACTAAACCACCAATGACGTTGAAATAAGACGTCAGCCTAACATTGCGCCATCTAACGGATTTTTCATGCTCGACAGCCCATTAAAAATCCGTTAAAGAAAGTATCAGCCTATGTACTGTCCCACTGCAGGGCATAGGCCCCATCATAAAAATCACGTCATCGCTGCAATGATGGGATTAGGCTTAATCACCACGCTTGCCTAATACGGATTGGTGATCACAAACCCGAGCTATTTAAAATTCGAAACATACTTTTGCTCAACCCGGGAATCGAACCCGAATTAACAGGTACACCAAAAAAATTAATCTAGAAATCAAGTTTTGCATGAAACTTGCTTGTAACTCCACTGGTATTGCAAGTGTCCATGAGCGGCGGCAATTGCTTACCATCAGGTGATCCGCCTGCTCGTCTGTTACCTGTCACATAAAAAAAGCAAAATGTGAAAAGCCTAACAAAACCCAAACAAGTCGGATACCGTTTATTTTAGCCGGACATGCAATCAAAAAACCTACCCATATCCGGCTCTATCCGGACGCCTGACAACACTAGTGCCCCATACGTGCTTTAATCGGTTTCCATGCAAATGTAATTCGCTGATAAGTGTTTATAGCCCGCTCGACCCCGTCCAAGATTGAGGCCATATTTAATGGCACTGTTATTATAAGGCCCACCCTGATCTGCGGGTTATAACTATTGACCTTAACAGGGACTTATCACCTAGATAATGTTTGATTAACTAATTAGGCTGTCACAGCAATCAAAAGTGAGCCTTATATAATAAGAGCCTTCATCTAGAAAGGTCCTGTGCCACCTACTGTCAGTCATCAGCCTGGAGTCCACGCAAACCCTTATCAACTTCATCCCTCCAGCGGTACCTTGGACGGCCAACTGGCCTTCGACCATATTTTAGCCGTTTGGGACGGTAAAATATAATTATGGTAGTATACAAGAATGACCGAAGAAGAATGACGCGCACCGCCAGTTAGTTTGTGACCACGGCTGTTGTAACGCAGCCGAAACGTCAAGCAGTAAGTAAAAAATTACGTCGCGTTAATTCCCGTCTATAATAATAATAGTTATACAAGAATGATACATTTTTTTTGCTGACGTCTTATAACTAAGGAGGTTAGGTTAAAGGACCTGTGTGATTAAATAAATAAATAACTACAACATTACTGACTACCTCGGTGACGCAGTGGGTAGTGAGTTACACTATAAAGCGACGGCTGAGCTAGGGTCTCGGGTTCAATCCCCGGGTCTGGCCAATATTGTACCTAAGTTTTTCTGTTAAGAAATTCTCAATATCAACCCGAAGTCTGGAAGGTGTCTTTATGTTACGGAAGAAAAGTCAATAATAAAAGTGGCAACTTTTTTTGTAACTTAGTTACCTATCTCAAAAAGTTACCTTCCCTCAATAAAAAGCTCCGCTAGCCCATAAATCTAAAAGCTCAGATACGGCTGGAAGATTTGGCACAGTGTTATCTGATACAGTAAGGCTACCTTACTAAACGCAAAGTCGATTCGAGTGTAACAGTTAGGCAAATCATTTAAGAATAAGAAAATAGGTGAGATGAGGTCAAGTGTAAACCCATCTAATATTTAAAAAAATATATATATTTATTAAGAAGCACGAAAGTATAGCGATGACCGTTATTTTGCGCACTTGTAAAAAAGAAGACTTTCTATCAAAATTGGTTTCTGCGCACTCAAGGTCATAACTACACTTTCTTGGCTCGGACTATACAAACATAACAATAAGGTATTACAAAAAATATCTTTAGATGTTATCGTAAGTTAGGGTCTTCAAAGGCCTCAGCTCAGCATCAGGCAAGGAGACGAGTCCACGTGGCGCCGGTATTCTGCAGACACCATTTAGAATACTATGTCGTAATACATCATTTTATCAATGACAGTCAACCATTCTGACGTGGTTAAAGGGATGTAAATGTTCACAAGTACACCCAGAATAACACCAATTGCCATGAATCTTAGGCTCAACTTAACAAAAACACTGTTGATTCTAACAATGAATGTACCTACCAACTTCATACACAGTTTTGGCAATAAATGATTATCTTATCTTAACAACTTCCCTTTTAAACTACTGGTCATTTTACACTACTTAACTGTATTTTGTTCCCAACTAAAACGAACAAACAAACAGACAGAGAATGTATGAGATATTATTTCCAAACCAATAGATAGATGGCGCTTGGTATATAATGCACCGCGAAGGCGTAGTTCGTCGCCTCCCCATACAAAATGAATAAAAGTCGGTGGCCAGCTTTGTATGAAAAGTTGATATTTGTTATGCGAATTTCCAAAAGTCACAGAATCTGCTACACAAAGGAACGAACTTTGCTATCGAGTTCACTGCTCTTGTCCTGACTGTGGCGGCTACACTCGGACTAGTCCGGAGGCCGAATAAACCAGTTTATGGGCCTCACCCGGGCTGAGTAACTCGGGTAAACCCGGGTGAACTGGATAAACCAGCCGTTAAAATGAAATGAAAGCCGGACGGAACCTACGAGCTGGGAGATCGGTTGAGGAGGGATACAAAGGAAAAGCGACATTATAGAATTAGTAGATATGTCGCAGTGTTCAGCAAATTAGCTGATTGTAACAGATGATTGCGACAGATACATTAGAATTTTTATGTGACAGGTGGCAGACGAGTCGACGGATCAACTAGTAAGCGATGTTCAACGACTTTTCGAAGTTCAACGAGCAAGTTTAATTCATTAATTAAAACAGTTACTTAGTTGAAGTAACCAAACGGTTTGACGGCCTCGATGGCGTAGTGGCTAAGGTGTTCGCCCGAAGCGCGAAAGGTCCCGGTTTCGATTCCCGGCCAAGTCAATTTAGGAAACTACCTTTTTTAAGTTTACTTGGGTCTGGGTTTTCTGGGTTGACCCCCCCAGTTAATTAACGTCATCTGGTACTCATAGTTCAGGTGTTGCCCTAGTTTGAGACGAAGTTGATTGGTGTGATTGTCTGGCGCATTCATTTATTTAAACCACAAACCAAAGTGAGGAATAAAACTTAGACCGTTTACTTAAAATTGTACCCAGAAGAGCATTCCCACAAAAAGCAGGAAGAAAACCGCAAGTACTTTTGTACTTCTAAAATTACAAGTTCTAGCAAAACGTAAATTCTACGTCAGAACTTTATATTTCATATTCCACTGCGGAGAGAAGGTACTATCTGCTGTGCGAAGTTACTGCTAACATAAATATGGAGCTTTACGCTAACACTCGCGATAAACTCGTAAAATATATTTAAAATTACTGCGAAATACCGTAAAAGAGGAATAGGGTTGTTCCAGTTTCATACAGGGTGTATCTGTGAACATTTACATCCCTTTAACCCTTCAACCAGGCCAGGCAACGATGACATAAAAATATAGAGGGTATAATAATATCTTTGAACATTTACATCCCTTTAACCACGTGTTTTCCTAATTATCCTGACCAGCAATTTTTGACTTCTTAGCTTTATTTGGACTGGTTAGGAGATCATAGAGATCCATTCATCGATTTTGTTAAAATTTGGTATATTCATATTCATCATCATCATCATCAGCCTGTCTTAGTCCACTGCTGGACATAGGCCTCCCCCAATGTTCGCCATTTTACCTTGTTCTCGCCTAAACACATCCACTCTATACCAACAGCCTTTCGCAGATCGTCACTCCATCTAGCCGGAGGCCGTCCTACGCTACGCTTTCCGAGTCGCGGTCTCCACTCAAGAACTTTTCTACCCCAACGGTTGTCATATCCATATTATCAACAAAATTTATCAAAATTTATATATGTTGTCTAAGTACATTTTACTGCGGGAAAAAATACTTATCTTATTTCCATGGGAAAAATCGTTGAAAGTAAATTATTACCTATACTTCTAAATTTTTGCATAGTCATTATGTTTACTGATTATACGAAGTAGTGGCCCCGCTCACTTTCGTGACTTTATTTTGTTGTTAGTTCCAATATTTGCCAATAGATGGTGCTGAGTGTCTATTACATCGCGTAAGTGTTTCGTCTTTTTCGGGTTACATTGTCTATAGTTGTTATCTTCTATACTATCTGTAAAGAGGTAACTTCTAGAAACAACGACAAGGCTTATAGGTAAATCGAAATCACGAAACACAAGCGTGATATAGTCGACACGCAGCACCATCTATTGGTTTAGTTTGTAACTAGGTACTGTCCCGAACCGAAATGAGGGCGGGCCATCCATACTTCCATACTAATATTATAAATGCGAAAGTAACTCTGTCTGTCTGTCTGTTACTCTTTCACGCCAAAACTACTCAACGGATTTAAATGAAATTTGGTATACAGATAATCTAGACCCTGATAAAGGACATAGGCTACTTTTTATTGCGAAAAGGGGGTTGTAAGGGGTTAAAGGGGGTAAAAAGTTACTTTTCCACGCGGACGAAGTCGCGGGCGGCCGCTAGTCTCTTTATAAATTTATTTGTCCTAATAAGCCACAGAAAAACAGCCGGGCACAGCTAGTACTATCATATAGTCAAACATTTTGCTCGCGCATCCCACAAAGGCATACCCAGACCCTCCTCACAGCGACAAAGGGCCTCAGCAAACAGCCCTCCATTCCAATCCCCTCGCATTATGTCACATCGTAAAGAACACGCATTGTCCGCCTCATACCTATGTCATAAAAATTCAATGTATGAAACCTAATTTTTGCCATATTAGGCGTTACATTATCTCGTAAGTGGGAAAGAAAATACTTCTTTCTCTGCTTAGTTTTATTTCTACTGCCTATCCTGTACAGTCAACAGCGAAATCAACTTCGCTCAATAGCGAAATGAGTATTTTGATTTTGAAGCGTTTTTGATTTTGATCATCTACTTTTGCTGTTGTCTGTACTAAATGCAAACACACTTGCGGCTAACCGTGATCTTGGGAGAGTCACGCTTCGGCATGAATGGCTCGACCGGAGTGATACTACGGCCTCACAGAAGACCGGCGTGAAAGCAGTGCGAAAGAAGGAGTCCACGTCACATTTTCTATCACAAGCGGTTAGATCGCAATGATACCACGGGGTCACAGAACCGGTCTTCTGTTAGGCCGTGATATCACTCCGAAAGAAGCAGCGCCTGCGCTGTGTTTCGTCGAGTGAGTGAGGGTACCGGATTGACCCATTTTTTTTTATATGTGATAGGTAGCAGACGAGCAGGCGGATCACCTGATGGTAAGCAATTGCCGCCACCCATGAACACAAGCAATGCTAACCTTTTATCCCCTTCCCCCCAATGGGCCTCCGGTACCCTCACTCACTCGGCGAAACACAGCACAGGAGCTGCTTCACGCCGTTTTTCTGTGAGGCAGTGGTATCACTCCGGTCGAGCCGGCCCATTTCATGCCGAAGCATGGCTCTCCCACAATTGGGTAAAAAGGTGGTTAAAGGTTGGCAGATAAGCAGCGCACTTGTGACTCCACTGTGTTGCGGGTGTCTATGGGCGGTAGCAATCGCTTACACCATCAGGTAATCCGTCTAGCTCGTCTGCCACTTACCACATAAAAAAAGATCTCAGTCCTCTTTAGTTTTCCCGTTATCGCGTCAAAGCAAAACAGCGATTTCACACTGATTGTATTCATACTCTACAAAAGCTCTACATGAATCGACCTCATTGGCTGAATACACACGACCCCTGCAGCGCGTGGCGGTCTATTTGTGCGCTCTACCCCTCACAGATAGAGCACGTTAGGTAAGCGTGGCTTCTAAACGGTGCAATCAATTTTGTAGAGACTGGAGTTTCATAAAGTAAGCACCTTTTAAAAGCTTGTTAACTGCTGAAATACGGGGTGAATCTGTAAACTGTAATTGTTATAGACGGGAATTCACGCGACGTTAATTTTAAGCACATAAACCAATCCACACCACACCTCATAATATTGACGTGACTGACTCCGAAATAAGTAGCTTTTTTAAGCACTTGTATTACAGATATCAGACACAGAGAAGACACAAATATAATACTGAAATATCTATATTATATAACACCAAGACACTTAACAAACACAAGTGTTCATCATACTAACGTTTGTTCAGTTTTAACTGTGGGAGAGCCACGCTTCGGCATGAATGGGCCGGCTCGACCGGAGTGATACCACTGCCTCACAGAAAACCGGCGTGAAGCAGCCCCTGTGCTGTGTTTCGCCGAGTGAGTGAGAGTACCGGAGGCCCACTCGGGGGGGATGGGGATAAAAGGTTGGCAGCGCACTTGTAACTCCACTGGTGTTGCAAGTGTCCATGGGCGGCGGCAATTGCTTACCATCAGGCGATCCACCTGCTCGCCTGCTACCTATCACATAAAAAAAAAAGTTTTGAAATCGAACCCACGACCTTTGGCGTATGATGCAGGGTCACTACCAAATGCGCCATCCGTCATCCGGCTTTGGGCGGTTAAATGTGCTGCTGAGTGTAGATTCTAATTTTAGTACCCGAGGTTTAAGTTTTACCCCGCAGGACCTCCCTTACGTAAAATTAATTAAGATTCCAAAGATGTCTGAGATGAGTGACGCTATCATGCGCGTGCGACTGTCGGCACAAAGCGCCAGCGCAATGAAGATATGGTTCGCTTTGTGACGTCATCATCAGTGACGTACTCATTGTACAATGGCCGACAAAACTCTTTGCGATTGCGGGGATGCTTATATCAGATATATCTAGGGATGGCACTTGGGTTGTTACTTATTACTGTAAGAGAGCCACGCTTCGGCATGAATGGGCCGGCTCGACCGGCCGATTTAATAAGTTAAATTAAATATAATTTATTTCAACCAACTTAAGCTCTTAAGTACAAAAAAAATATAATAAAACAATATAGTAATAATATAAAATATAGTGAGTGAGGGTACCGGAGGCCCATCGGGGGGGAAGGGGATAAAAGGTTAGCAGCGCACTTGTGACTCCACTGGTGTTGCATGTGTCCATGGGCGGCGGCAATTGCTTACCATCAGGTGATCCGCCTGCTCGTCTGCTACCTATCACATAAAAAAAAAAAAAAAAAAAGTTTGGCAGCGCACTTGCGAATCTACTGGCGTTGCAGGTGTATATGGGCGGCGGTCATCGCTTACCACCAGGTGATCCGCCTGCTCGCCTGCCACTTATCATACAAAAAAAATCTTTTAGTGATAGGTGGCAGACGAGAAATCACCGCCGGTAAGTGATGGCCGCCGTCCATAGGGTGTCTATATCCAACACCAGTGGAGTCACAAATGCGCTGGCTACCTTTAACCTCGTTTACCCCCGATTGGGCGTCCGGTAATCAAGAGTCGAGAATTGGAGGGATTCTCCCGAACTTTTTTTACGTGCTCTCAACAACGTAAATAAAATCTGCCAAAAACAACTTCGAATGTTGTGTAAAATTGGAAAGAAATATTTTTGCGTCATCATTTTTTTTTTATTTCTCCCGTCAATAATACTGAATACCTGAAAAATTACTAGTTTAGGTACCTACCTATAACAATAGTACACGCAGTCGGAAATTATACTTATAGTGTTGCGCTTCTTATCTTTTGAGGTAAATAGTGAAGAACCTTAACCAACTAAAAATAGTAAAACATTAGCATCAAAGGCTTTGTCCCACCACAATATGCGTGCTACTAAAAAATAATAATTTTAAAGCAATCAATATAAGTACGAAAGTATTCTTTTTTTTTAAACATTTATTTCGACAAACACCGATCAAATACAATTAAAATAAAATAAAATCAAATTAAATTAAACACGACTCTAAATAGATGAACACATACATTACACAGGCACACAGCAATAAAACAGTATTCTGACGTCAGAAGTTTTTAATTTTCTGACGAAACAGATCGCCAAACTGTCTGTGTTGTCACCCCTAATAAAGGGTCGTTTAGCTGATTTTTAATATAATTTCACAAGTCGCTTCACAGCGCTATTGTGCCCTGGACTGTGAGTTCAAAGCGAAGGCTCGCCCAGGCTCGCCCGCGCCCGCCAGATGTAAAGTAAAGTGTTAGCCTATATGTTACTATCCCACTCATAGAATTATAATGTACTAATGGCCCGCCCTCACTTCGCTTCGGGACCGTAATTCAGAAATGAGCCAATAGATGGCGCTGTGTCCAATTACATCGCGCAAGCGTTTCGTGTTTTCGGTTTACCTATAAGCCTTGTCGTTGTCTATAAAAGTTATCTCTTTATAAATAGTATAGAAGACAAAATGAACAATGTCATTTGGTAGGCGCTACCAAAAAACGGAACACACTCGTGTGTACGTGAAAAACTTTACCTAAATACTTGGATTATTTCGTTTTGTCACGTCACTGTAACTTATGCGTGTTTCTGTGTTTGATTCGTTTTGTCGCTTCACTGTAATTAAAATCTTGAATGGTCTAAGCGTACCCCGGGTTATAAAGCCACAGATTTGTGTAGACATAACGAAAGTACCTACTAAAGTACAGTTTTGTGTAGACATAACTACGACCAATACCTTTCGAGAACATTTTGAGTAAAGCACAACTAACATAGTCGGTAAAGGGTGATAAAGAATTATTAAATCTACATAATTACCAAACCACAACTAAACAGAAACGTGTTAAAGGGCAAACATTTTCTCTCTAACATTTTAGAATTAAATAACATGGAATAACGTTTTCTCCTTACATTTTAGAATTAAATAACATTGAATACAGTATACGAGCTAGCGACAAAGGCATTTTTCGCGGAAGCTGCTTCGTTAGCATGAATTTTGTGTTCGCTTTCCGCCTAACGCGGTTATCCTGGCTTCCAATTAGCCGCCCACAGTGGGGGCAAAACAGTGTGTCACCATATCACGTGAAACGGAACGCGTCTGTCAGAGAAAAAATAAAATGTCACCTGTCATGAAAATGCAGAGGCCCGCTATTGCCTCGAAAAAAATATCTCAATTATTAATAAAATCCAGAAGAGTTTGTGTAAATCTCGTCACGCCCCGGTAAAATGTATTAAATAGGTAACGTGTCTATTTAATCACTAAAGAATACCTACTTTATTGACTTTATTTTAGAGACTTTGTTTTAGACTTTGTCAGGTGATCCGCCTGCTCGCCTGCTACCTATCACATAAAAAAAAATAAGTATGGAGTATGGAGTAATAAGTAAGGAGCCATTATAAAAAAAAAGTATAACGCAGTATTTACTGTGTTAAGTGATAATGTTATTATGAAGTGACTTCAGAGTTTATTCAACACAGTGTATATGAAACGATACAGAGTATGTAATCAGTAGTTTCAGCTAAATGTGGGACAGCCACGCTTTAGCATGAATGGGCTGGCTCGGCCAAAGTGATACCACGGCCACACAGAAGACTGGCGTGAGCAGCCCTACGCTATATTTTGTCGAGTGAGTCCTCACTCACTACCGGAGGCCCGGGGGGTTGAAGGTTAGCAGAGCTCTTGTGTACTTTATTAGTGTTGCAGGTGCCTTATGGGCGGCGGCAATCGGTTACCATCAGGTGATCCATTCGCTCGTCTGCCACCTTTCACCTACAAAAATAATTATTTTGAATTTAAAAACACAACGCCGTCCTTACCTACATTTTATTTTCAACCCTAATCCATAGTATCAAATTAGTTTAACTTTCCAAAAAAGCCAAATATTTAGCGCTTTTTAGCAAATGGAGCCTTCATAAACGGTGACACATTTAGTGCGTTTATGATGTATGTATATGATGAATGGAGTCGGATCGTGCCGCCAAGTGAACTTACCTGGGTCGATCTACCGGGAAGCGCCCAGTGGGGGGCCTCAGATATCGCTGGATGGACCAGGTCAAGAAGGATCTTGGTCACCTTCAAAGACCGGATTGGCAAGAGGTGGTTGAGAATAGAGCGGAGTGGCGAATTCTCATGTTAGGCCAAGATACACTTCGAGTCGCTGAGCCAGCGTAGTAGTAAAAGGGGAGTGCTCCGAGGAATTGTTTGATCTACTTCCTGCGGCTGAATTCTTAAATCGAACCACACGCAAGCGGCTGTCATTCCATCTTCATCATCTTGATGGTTGGCGATCTAGCACTGTGCGTTTTTCGAGGAATTTTCTCCCGCGAACCTGTCTTGTGGAATAGTTTAGCTGCGGCAGTATTTCCTGACGGCTATGACTTAGGGACCTTCAAGAAACGAGCGTACTCCTTCTTTAAAGGCCGACAACGCATCAGCGACCTCTCTGATCTCGCAGATGTTCATGGGCGGCGGTGATTACTTACCAGCAGGTGACCCGCTTGCTCGTTTGCCGCCTCTAGTATAAAAAAAAAGTATGATATATGTTTAATTTTATGACCGCAGGCCGTAGCCCGGCAATATCCCCCTTAATTAACACACACACTACCTAATTACCTCCGCATTAATGCGTCAAAGGCGTCGGAGCAAGAGCCGCTGACCGCAAGCAGACCGCAGGACTTGGCTACAAATTAACGACGTCTTTCCAGCTAGTGTGCCTTTGTACAATATTACAAGCCACAACAAGGCGTCAGTAAAGTAAAGTAACAGCCTATCTGTCCCACTGCAGGGCAAAGGCCTCAATCATAGAAAACAAGTCATCGCGACTATGATGGGATTAGGCTTAATCACCTAATACGGTGCGGTGATCACAAACCTGAGCTATGTCTGAAAAATTCGTAACATACTTTTGCTCGACACACACTATTCTTATAATCTGGCCGGCCCAGTTCCATTTCAATGAAAAATATTGTTTTAAAAATATTTAATGCACTGAATTGTGATAATACTCGTACATACTATGTTATCCTGATGACGTGAATGTGTTCGCTTGCCGGTTTTTAGCTGAGCTCACATAACGGCTTTTAACGCTAACTGGTCCAAAACTCATTTGGAAAACTAAATTAAAAATAGCACCCGACACCAGTTCGCTTCCTAGTCTAAGCAATTATCTCCCAGCAATAGGGTCACAGCTGGGCCACAGTCAACGGGCTAACAGTAAAGATGATGCCTGTATTTTTATTGGATTATCAGCACTTGGAGAGTGTAGCAAGCACAATTAGAAATGAATTTTGGACTGATTGAAAAAAAATCCGCATAAAAGCCATTTTTATCTACGACCCAAATAGCGTAAGAACCCACAATGCTTATGTATTTTTTTGTTTTTTTATGAATGTTTATTTTGTTAGACTGACTTCAACGGTCCCACCTGACCCACATTTATAAAATGGTTTTACTTGACATTAGCAAACTGCCCTCAGATCAGAGGAGAAGGGCTCATAAAATAAATAAAAAAACACCACTGTAAGAGAGCCACGCTTCGGCATGAATATGCCGGCTCGACCGGAGTTATACTATCTTCAGAAAAAACCAGCATGAAGCAGCGCCGGCGTTGCGTTTCGCCGGGTAAGTAGGTGCACAAGAGGCCCAATTCGAGAGAAGCGGGAAAAGGTTTGACACCGCACTTTTGACTCCACTGTTATTGTGGCAATCTAATCAGGTGATCCTTTTGCTCGCCTCTCTCCTAATCTATACTATTTATAAAGAGATAACTTCTATAGACAACGACAAGGCTTATAGGTAAACCGAAAACACGAAACGCTTGCGCGATGTAATTGGACACAGTGACATCTATTGGCTCATTTCGGAATTACGGATCCCGAAGCGAAGTGAGGGCGGGCCACTAGTAATATATTATAAAAAAAGAGAAGTTATAATACTGCACCTAGCTTCACTGTACCAAATCCAGTAGATTTCAAAATTAAAACTTGTGAGCGCCCGAGGTTGTAGCGATGAAGCTCCATTCAATTGGTTATTGGAAAATATTAGCCAACACTCCATCAGAGTTCGTATAGTGTTTAGGTTGAGTCTTTAAAACTAGCTTTATGACAGGGTTTGTTCGAGATAGGGAACCTTACTTACTCCACTGGCTCAGCGACCCTAAACGAGTCTTGGCCTCCGAAACAAGAGAACGCCACTTTGGTCAATCCTGCAGATAGGGAAACGCTGAAAGATATTTTATGTGAGACAACATTCCATACATTGTTTGTCCTGGTCCCAAACTAAGATTTTCATTTGACCGTCTGGGAAAAAACATTTTTTTTATGTGATAGGTAGCAGACGAGCAGGCGGATCACCTGATGGTAAGCGATTTTCACCGCCCATAGAAACCTGTAGCACCAGTAGAGTCACAAGTGCGCTGCTAACCTTTTATCCCCTTCCCCCCCGATGAGCCTCCGGTACCCTCACTCACTCGGCGAAACACAGCACAGGAGCTACTTCACGCCGGTTTTCTGTGAGGCAGTGGTCTCACTCCGGTTGAGCCAACCCATTCATGCCGAAGCGTGGCTCTCCCACGGTGCCACGGTATTTGAACTTACGGATATTTGAGAAACTAAATCTAGCAACACTAGCTAGGTTTCTGTGTAATTATTTTGCGCCCCTATCGCTTACTGCTCGGTTTAACCCCGTTAATAAGAACAACAGAACAAGCTTACCCCTCCTCCCGGGTGGTTGTAATCTGGAATCTTACAGGAGACTTGAATTTTAAATCATAATAATTATCCCGTATCCTCCAGCTCCATTATAAAGTTTTCAAACTTACTTTACAAAACAAAATACCTACAGCGGAATTGAAAACAGTATACCGTTTTTTAAGTAAAGCAATTTTTCGCAATGATCTCTCTTCGGAATTAAGAGGGTAAGGGAATAGAGAGTGCGACTGTGTTGCGCACACACTTAACGTCGTAAAGCCCAGACAGCAGACTTAATAGAAAATCAATCGTTTTTTCTTTTAAAGGCTTTGGAGTCTTACGACGTTAAGCACTATTTTTTTTTTTATGTGATAGGTAGCAGACGAGGAGGCGGATCACCTAATGGTAAGCAATTGCCGCCGCCCATGAACACATGCAACAAGTGCGCTGCTAACCTTTTATCCCCTTCCCCCCCGATGAGCCTCCGGTACCCTCACTCACTCGGCGAAACACAGCACAGGAGCTACTTCACGCCGGTTTTCTGTGAGGCAGTGGTATCACTCCGGTTGAGCCGGCCCATTCATGCCGAAGCATGGCTCTCCCAAAATTTATACTGCGTTTGTGGCTGATCGTTAAGATTGGCTGCCGAAGCCGAATATTGGTTGGAATATTTATTAATTAATATTATTATTATTCTAATAAAACTAACGCGTTTTTTGACGCAAGCTTGATTTTGAGGGCTTCCATACGGTTACCATACCCTTTATCCTCCATTTCATCACCAAATAGGTATAACTTTTCCTAAATTGCTATATTAATTAATTAACTATTTGATAATTTTAATAATATCTTGCTAGGTAGCAAGAAAATGACAACTTTGCCTAATGCGCTATAGTTACATACTGTCACCCTTCTGCACTGTGGTTGTGTGTACTTCAAAATAAACTTGTTATCTTAGGACGAATCTGTATTGTTAATTACACGACTAATTAAAGTTTTGGCAGAAATGAGCGGGCGGCGAAACGAGAGACAAATTACTGTCCCGAAGTACCTTACCTACAATATTGAAAATGGTCCATCTAATAGGTTCCGTAGCCAAATGGCAAAGAAACTCTTATAGGTTATAAAGGCGTGGTGATTAAGCCTAAACCCATCATAGTAGTGATAACCTAATTGATGGAGGCCGTTGCCTTGCAGTGTGCACTTGCACCACTGCAAGCCTATAGGCTGAGGCGCAAGAGTCGCGGGTTCGATTCCCGCACCAAGACTAATGTTTGTAGATAAAACAGATATTAGAAATAAAAATATAAATATTCTTTACATATTCAATTTAAGTAGTTACATTTATAAATGTCAAATATTATGTAAGCTACCGCTGCTTCGGAAAGTCGATTTCTACCGAGAAAAATCAGCAAGAAACTCAGTAGTCACTCTTTTCAATTATGATCATTACAATTTTCATTTTGATTATTTGTCTTGGGGCTGGGTGTTTGTGGTTCCTTTGTTGTTTCTGGTTTCCATAGCACAAGGGAAAACCTTATTTTTGAACTAGGACAATGTACCTATATGGTGATGTTGTCTCAATTTATTTATTTAATTTTAATTATACTTTACTTTTTAATTTACTAATGTAAAGATGTTGATTGTAACTACTGTAACAAGCGCTCTTAAACGGGTTGCCTTAAACAATTACCCACATAGACTACATAACAGGTAGGTAAGCATACATAAAGAGCCTTGGGGTATTAAATAACCCGGCTACTCACGGAGACAATCGCGTGTCATCTCACTGTATAATGTCTAATGTTGACATACACACATTAGTTTAATCTGTGGCTAGTGATGCGACGAGGCGGCACTTTTACATAACTGACTCGAGTGATAAAATTATAGTAATTATTTATGGCAAATAATATTTGTTTGTCTAACACTGCACTAAGATCGCAGGCCTGTGTCCGCAGTAAGTCGAAAAAGGTTGAAGCTTTCTACGTACTATAGAGATGCGCTATGAGTACCAATTGACAACATTTCATCGCAAATTGATATGCAAATTAAAATGCAATTTATGTTTGGCTCCCGGATGTGAATTAATGCTTTTTAGATATTAATCACTCTCAAAATTACGAGATAGAAGACAAAATTATCTCGTAGGTTGTTTTAGATAATATGCCTTTTAACACTATTTTTTTATTTTTAAATAAATTTCTGGACGACATATACCCAAAAAAAAACTCATTAGTGTCAAAAGTGAACAGATGACTATAACAATAAAGAAGTCAGTCACAAATATTACAATATTACAAAAAACACTGTAATGTTTGTTCACTGCTAAACTAAGTGTACAAATAAAAAATATGATACTTTCGAAAAAATTCGTAATATTATGTGTTCAAATTTACTACATGTGTCCTAAAGACTTAAAATTCCAAAGCAGAAGCCATGGAAAGCAAAGTGATAGCTAGCTTAAGAGTTCATATAGAAAGAGTGATAAGAAGAGTGAGGTTATACAGGATTTTAAAACCACATTCAGTAGTAAATAACAAATTAGTTAAGTCATTGGATGATGTAGTTAAAGTAAGTTGTGGTCTAATAAATTTACAAACTCCAATAGTACAAAATTATTAAACACAATCAATAAAACAATATTTAAATACAATAAACTTGTTTTATTTACTTAGCCATTTGTACAAATTTCTTAAAAATAAATTGTTCCCAAAAGCGTTCTGCTTCCGTTATTAGTTTTTGTACATGTAATGTAATGTAAAGTGGACTCCTGTTTCCGCACTTAGACTCTTATTTGGTCCAGTGTGCGTGTAGTGTCCTGGCTATTCTAGCCAGCCTAACTCCGCCCAGAAGCGCAGAAGCTTCCTGGGATCCTCACAGGCTTCGCGGAGTGACCTCGCAGATCCGAGGATTTCGTTTCGTTGTCTTGTCACAGCATCGCATTCCAGGACTACGTGCCCGCGATCTGATTCTCCGGGTGTTAAAACACCCCCTACATAGACCCCCCTTTCATAATTATCAGTGACCTAATATCCACGAAACAAGCAAAATCAACCTATCTTCAACGACTCTCCAACAAATCTCGTCGCTTTGAATTTGATGACATTTGACTTTGACAGGGACTGGACTTTTTTTAGGCCAGGCAAAGGCAAAGAAATATTACGGACTTAACCCCGCAATGGTACTTACGTCGTTTTCGAATGAGCAGTTTTAACTCATCATTTATCATATTTAACATTTAAAATTTAAAAAAATAAATGAAAACACGGTATAACAATATTTTAACTATAGTTTACAGTCCACTTATCAACATGAAGGACAATGTACCTACTTAATGTTGTCAATTCTCGGTTTTTGCCTTCTATGTCGAGTCGACTTCATGAAACGCATAGACCAAACACTTGACAAGGTCACTATTGAGGCACAGCAGTGACCGAATCAGTTTTGAAGAATCACTGAGTGACGTAAAATGACTCGAACTAAGTGGCAAAAGTTATTACTAAGTTATTTGATAGCATCACTATAACCGCGGTATTGCGCCTCAACCTTGTTGGTGCTCGTTGCCTAATGTCGGATATTAGTCTACAAGACATGACTTTATGACCGATTGAGGATTTAATGATCGTTTTATTAACCTTAAACATCTTCGAGAACAATGTTCTTTATTTCCAGGATTGTACAGCGCGTGAAAAATGTAAATACATACTCTTATGCCAGGACTATATGGTTCATATTTGAATGAGATTGTATACTTATTAGTGCATGACTGTACAACGATTGTAAAATGGTAGTTAAATTTTACGATATACGAATAACAAAACAGTTTTATATCTTGCTTAGTCTCTCAATTCTCATCTCATCTCGAGTGTGAGTCCAAAACTAAGTAAGAAAGTTACTAAATAATCATTTATTTGGCTAAATAAAGATACAAGGCTAACATGCAGGAAAAAAAGGAACATCGGTTAAATACAATACAATAGAGTACAAGATATGAAGCTTATAACTAATTGACGGCCTCGATGACGCAGTGGCTAAGATGTTCGCCTGAAGCGCGAAAGGTCCCGGGTTCGATTCCCGGTCAAGTCAATTTAGGAAACTACATTTTCTAAGTTTTCTTGGGTCTGGATGTACCAGGTTGACGCCCCCAATTGCCTCCGCCGATGACACCAGCAAACCATGACGCTGCCAACCTTCAACCCCATTTCCCCCCAATTGGGCCTCCGGTACCCTCAACCAATCAAAAAACACAGCGCAGACGCTGCTTTACGCTTCTATGAGACCGTGCTATCACTCCGGTCGAGCCGGCCCATTCATGCCGAAGCGTGGCACTCACGGTTTAGAACCATGTGACCGTTGGAGAGCTACGCTTTGACATGAGTGATACCACGGCCTCACATAAAGCCTGACTTCACTGTTATTGGTGTACATAGATAGCAATCGCATAGCACCCTGCTCGTTCATCTGCCAACCGTTCACATAAAAAAGTGCTACAAATATTTTGTTTCATCCACGTCCTAGTTGTTGATAAACTCTATCTGACCTTTCCTGTAATTGGATTATATCACTCGTTTTAACCTTTCCAGCTGTACGGGATGAATACCTGACCTTTCATAGTATTTACCAGCTTTTTCGAGACTTATCTGATTACTTCAAGACTATTATCTACTTTATCATCTATCAGATACGTGGAAAGTAATCAAACCAGTATTTCTCGTAATTCAATAGGTTTGGTAAGTTAAGTGCACACTAGCGACACTAATCCATACTCAATCCTAAAAATATATTTCTTGCATCTTTTAAGTTAATATAATAGTATCCTATCCAATTTGGTTAAAACTAACTTTGTGTCAAGAGTACTGTGCTGCAAGAGTCAGCTTATTACAAAAATTTATAAACGATTATAAAAAACCCTCTCTCTCCCTCTCTTCTCCTCTCTCTCTTCCTCACTCTCTTCATCTCCCTCTCTGTCTCTCTTATCTTAGCATGTAATTCCCGGTTATGTCCAAAACGACAGCTGCCAGGGCACTCTTGGGCAAGATTCATGATCTGGGATGCCGTAGAAGTCAAAAACAAAATGTGTAGGTTTTTTTTTTATACTAGAGGCGGCAAACGAGCAAGCGGGTCACCTGCTGGTAAGTAATCACCGCTGCCCATGAACATCTGCGAGATCAGAGAGGTCGCTGATAGATTATTTTATTTTGGAGACTAATCCAAAGTATCTAATTGATTTTGAATTCCAAATATGCCAACTACCCAACGACCTAATATTTTAATAGTTTAACCAAACTTCCTGTGCTATACTCAAATGCCTCCACAAAATAGTTAGTTGACGTAACAAGCTCCCGTAAGCCGGAAATATAGTCTTCTCTAATCCGCCTGAAAAAGCGAACTGTAACTGAAATTATTTATGAAGGCTTTAGGAAAATGGACGATACTACGAAGTTTTAATTAAAACATTAGTTTTGGCAGTGTGTTTAACTTATTGTGATAGATAACTAGTGGTGTGTCCACAGAATCCAGCTTCGGTAGATTTGATTAACACTAAAATTAAGTTACATTGAGATGGGCCAAAGACACAGACTTTGTAGGGAGTGAAGAAACGCACCGGGGAAAGAGCCCTTAGCAAGTACCTGGTGAGCGTCTCCCAAGATTCGGTCCGTATGCCGAGACGGTAGGAAGGACCATGGGCTGGTGGAGGGACGTGTGTCATAACCACTAAAATATTATTTGAAAATAAATTACTATACCATATATCGCGCAGGCACAGGCTTCATAGCTATTTAACGAAAAAAAAAAGTGATCAACAACCGGTTACGTAGGTAAAATCTAATTTTTCAATATAACTTAAAATCAAAGCATACGAGCAAGCGGGTCACCTATGGTAAGTGATCACCGCCGCCCATAGACATCAGCTACACCAGGAGGAGTGCGGATGCGTTGCTGGTTTTTCAAATTGTGACATCTCAGGAAGTTTTTAAGATATCAAAGTAAATATTTTGCCAATGTTTTTGTGATTGAGGAATCTTACGATGGACATAACGAATTAAAATAATTCAACGTGCCTATTAATAAGTGTGAAAATGAGATTTTGTATGTGTCCACTAAAGTGGGGCAAATAATTCCCAATATGATTTCATTACATTTTATAGAGAAACAAGCCGTTTCTATCAAGACTTGACTAGTATTTCAGAGCGTGTTGGTTGAATTTTAATTTCTGCAAACGCCTGAAAGTATATTTAAACCGTCGCTGGAGGCGACTCGACGATATTAATGAACAAAGCCCGCGCAAGCCAAAACAGATTGGTGGCTCGTCCCGCGCTTCATAAGTGATAACTCAACTGAAAGTGAACGTGACTCGAGTCAACTATCCATGTATGTGTGAATAAAGTCATAAAATTAATTAATGGCGCTTTGCCGCTATTATCATAGGTTTTTTTTATGTGATAGGTAGCAGACGAGCAGGTGGATCACCAGATGGTAAGCAATAGCCGCCGCCCATGGACACATGCAACACCAGTGGAGTCACAAGGTTATGGTAACCCCTATTTATTCACTTAACCTATTAATTTGATGGGACACTAGTGAGATACAAATAGCCTATATCCTTTCTCAAAGTCTAGACCATCTGTACACCAAATATCATTCAAGTCTGTTCAGTACGCATTTATCATTATTAGTAAGGATAACTCAAGGCTTTTTGTAACCCGAAATGACGAATGTAATAGACACCAACCGCCATCTACTGGCAAATATTGGAACCTATAGCTAAGTAAGTCTCAAAACTAAGCTTATAAAGAATTAGGCTCATCCCTAGTAACTCAAGTTAGTCCCTCACTAGTGTAAATAATTTCTGGGGAGCGGAACGTCTGGGTTATGACTATCTTTCTTGTTTAAGATGAAAATCTCTGTCAACTCTGGTTTGATGAGTCCATTATTCAAAATAAACAGGGCAACCTTTTAATTTTTGGGGTTCGGTACAGAAAAATAAATAAACCCCAAATATGCGTGTTAGGTGGCAGATGAGCAGACGGATCCCCTGATTCTAAGCGAGGGCCGTTGTCCATGGACCTCCTCATTGTGGTAATAAGTAGGTACACTTATATATAGGTACACTTATATATAGGTACACTTATATATATAGGTACACTTCACATTTGCAGTCGTCCGTGGTACTCACTCAGCTGGTCCCACTGAAAACCAGTGTTACGGCCTATGGTCGTGACATAAGCTGAGTGAGGGCCATTTATGCTGGATGCCTCAACACAACACAGCATAATATAAATACACGGCACTGCTGGACAATTGGGAGGGACAGTTTATTCTTTGTTGTAATGTATTTTTTGGTTTTAATTTATTTTTACTAGTGTTTTTATTTTCTTGTGTTGTGTTAATTGTCTGTAGCATGTAATATGTGTTGTGGTGTCCAAATTAATAAATGTATTTTCTTTCTTTCTTTCTAAGTTCCCGCAGCGGTATTTGCGAACCGGTACGACATTCAAATCTTCAAGTAACGAGCCTAACCTTCCTGAAAGGCCGGCAACGCATCTGCACTCCTTCTGGTGTAGCTGATGTCCATGGGCGGCGGTGCTTACTTACCATCAGGTGACCCGCTAGCTCGTTTGTCTTCCTATATCATAAAAAAACCAAGTATCTACATAACACCAGCAGAGTCACAAGGTACGCTGCTTTTAGCCCCCTATTCCTTCGGTACCCACACTCGGCTGCGCTGCTTCACGCCGGTTTTCTGTGTGGCTGGTCCTTTAATGCCGAAGTATAGCTCTCCCATGGTTAAGGTTAAGGTAAAACATACCGCTCATTTTAGCATAGCGTGCTCAATCTACATTATATTACTTTCATATTGTGTTTGTTGTAAGTTTCGTGACTGGATATGCCCTTTACTGATTAAAGTTTTTTTGTTGGCTTTTTTAATTGCATTTATTTTGACTATTGCCATGAGTAAACTCAATTAATTTTAAAATACACCCTTATTTCTTTATAAGTACAAAAAATTAAGGGTTATTTTTATAACTTTAGTGGAATATTAAAATGTTTAATTTTCTTGGTAAATCTTAAGATACTAAAACGGTGATTGCTTACCAACATGCAACCCGCTTGCTCGTTTGCCACCTTTAGTAAAAAAAGGCTCATACAAGTCGAATATTTATCTTACCTAAGAAATGAATTAAATAATATTTAATAGGTAGGTATTGTGTTGACAAAGAACAAACTTTACGTATCTTTATCTAACAAACACTTGTCTCTCTCTATCCTACTTTGTTTACTTGCACTTAGATAAATAATTGAGAGCAGAGTCGCGACCCGGGGTCGAACCCGCGACCCCGCAGCTGCGGCGCGATAATATTATTACAAGTCTTGCAAAACAAGCGGTGGTCGAAGGGAATATTATTGTACTGTAGAATAATATAGTTGACTACGTGGAACTATGAATTTAAATTAAGTATGTAAAGTAACAACTGTGGGAGAGCCACGCTTCGGCATGAATGGGCTGGCCCATCCAGAGGCCTCACCGTTGTCACTCGTTGCGGTGGAGTGATAAAAAAATGCTGCATTTCGAATGTCGAACGAAAATTGGAAGAAGACGTGAGCTCGCTTCCAGGCGAAAACAGACGAGCAGACGGATCACCTGATGGTAAGCAATTGCCGCCGCCCATGGACACTTGCAACACCAGTGGAGTTACAAGTGCGCTGCCTTTTATCCCCTTCCCCCCCGATTGGGCTACCGGTACCCTCACTCACTCGGCGAAACACAGCACAGGGTTGCTTCACGCCGGTTTTCTGTGAGGGTTTCGGTTTTTGTGGCCAATAAACGTTATCTGTCTATGTTCCACGGTAAAACAGTATTTTCCGTCATGTGTCCACGATGCACTCCACAAGGCTGGTCATTAGGTCCTCGTTAGTGCAACACGCTGCAATTCGCTCGTCCTCCGGAAGATAGATCGCAACTAGTGCGATTAGCGACCACGTTTAGATAGTGCGCATCGCTTCTCTAAATTAGGTACTTAGGACCTAACTACCTTAAGTGTAGTAACTGTGGGAGAGCCACGCTTCGGCATGAATGGGCCGGCTCGACCGGAGTGATACCACTGCCTCACAGAAAACCGGCGTGAAGCAGCCCCTGTGCTGTGTTTCGCTGAGTGAGTGAGGGTACCGGAAGGCCCACTCGGGGGGGAAGGGGATAAAAGGTTGGCAGCGCACTTGTGACTCCACTGGGTTGCAAGTGTCCATGGGCGGCGGTAATTGCTTACCATCAGGTGATCCGCCTGCTCGCCTGCTACCTATCACATAAAAAAAAAAAAAAAAAAAGTGTAAGTGAAAGTAGCTAAGTAGTAAAAGTTTTGCAGTATGCATCCAATAACGCCCCGTTGGTCTAGTGGTTTAAGTACCGGGCCGTGTTCTTGGGGTCCCGGGTTCGATTCCCGGGTCGAGCAAAAGTGTGTATCGAATTTTTCGAACATAGCTCGGGTTTGTGATCACCACTCCGCATTAGGCACGCGTGATGATTAAGCCTAATCCCATCGTAGTAGTGATAACATGATTTCTATGATGGAGGCCTTTGCCCTGCAGTGGGACAGTATAGGTATAGGCTGATACTTTTCTTCACTTTTATGCATCCAATGGAATCCTGTGGATGACATTTACATTCCGAGCTAGCGCGTTAAATCCTAATACTGCAAGCTAGCAGCAGCTAGGAAATTATTTAATAAACAAGTAAAGTATCAGCCTGTAAAAAATCGAAACATACTCTTTGCTCGACCCGGGAATTGAACTCAGGACCTTAGATCATGGACCGGCACTTAACCCACCAGACTACGGGATGTTCGTAGACCAACGGGGCGTTCGTAGACCAACGGGGCTTTCGTAGATCAACGGGGCGTTCGTATACCAACGGGGATTTCGTAGACCAACGGGGCTTTCGTAGACCAACGGGGATTTCGTAGACCAAGGGTGCTTTCGTAGACCAACGGGGCTTTCGTAGATCAACGGGGCTTTCGTAGATCAACGGGGCGTTCGTAGATCAACGGGGCGTTCAAGAACAATATAAAAGGAGTCTGGTCCAGCCGTCGATCCTCAACACTATACTAAATGCGCCTTCGGGCCAGTCATTATGAATTGGTGTTCAATGGAGTCGCGTGGGCGGAAGTCGGCAGTTGTCTGTTGATTGGGATTCGCATTAGAATGTTTGTAAACAACTGGGCCTTTGAGTCTAGAATAGCGGAAGGTCTTGTTTTCTAAAGGTCAGATTGATTGGGTAAGGGCCTAAGTTTAGAGTGAGAGAAGAAAACTAACCGTACACGCTTCTGCATGAATGGGTAGACTCGGCTAGAGGAGGCTACGGCCGCACAGAAAATTGGCGTGAAGCAGCGCCTGTGCTGTGTTCCGTCGAGTGAGGAAGATAAATAAATAATTCACACGACATCTCATACATTGACCTGCCTTCGTACTAAGTAGCTTAAGCACTTGTTTTTAATGATAGATAGGAGATCCAATTCAGGGGCGGTTAAAAGATTGAAGGTTAAAGGTTGTTGGAAAATCTCAGGGTCAGGGTTTTTTATGTAATAGGTAGCAGACGAGCAGGCGGATCACCTGATAGTAAGCAATTGCCGCCGCCATGGACACTTGCAACACTAGTGGAGTTACAAGTGCGCTGCCAACCTTTCATCCCCTTCCCCCCTGGGTAAGCCTTCGGTACCCTCACTCACTCGACGAAACACAGGGGCTGCTTCACGCCGGTTTTCTGTGAGGCAGTAGTATCACTCCGGTCGAGCCGGCCCATTCACGCCGAAGCGTGACTCTCCCACAGTGAAATATGGTCTCTCCCACAGTGGTTTCCCATCGAATTAAGGTGGTAAGGAGAAAAAGAGTGCACCGATGTTTGCGCTCATACTTGAGCACTTTAATATATCCTGCGTACGTGGCTGATCGTAAAGAATGGCCGCCGCATCGAATATCGGTTGGAGGGCACATTTGTATTATGCCACGTCATCATCTTCCATCATCGTAACCACCCATCCTCATCCCTTTCAGCACTTCTGACTCGACTGATACTCGTCTGCCACCTACGAGTATTACATAAAAAAACTTTCAAGTTTTTGCCATCGGCCATAACAAGTTTGTCGCTCATATGGCATACATCTCTATTACCGTGGACTTTTAAGAAAAAGGTTCGAGTAACTTTTTGTTTGTTTCGCAATTACAATACAGGGACCACAATAATTTCAAATAAGGGTAAAAAGCTCTTTCTTTCTAAAAGCGTCCAGTCCACAAAGCGCGTTTATCTAACAGCCGAACAAAAAGTTTCAAATTTCAACATGGCGATGTTTTGCAACGGACTAGCACAGTGTACAAAGTACCAGTGAAGAAATTACTCTTAAAGGTTGATATGAGGCTTCGTTTCCACTGCGGACCAGAATGAAATGAAATGAAATTAAATATTCTTTATATAAACGGGACTAAACGCGACGAAAATTAATAAGTACATTCTAGCACTTACTGTTTGACGTTTCGACTGCGTTACAACAGCCGTGGTCACAAGCGAACATGGTCAGAATGTACTTATTAATTTTCGTCGCGTTTAGTCCCGTTTATATGAGGTATTTGTATAATGCAACGCGAAAGTTTAAAAAAAGAAATATTCTTTATTCAATTGAAGTCCATACAGAACATTTATGAATGTCAAATATTATGTAAGCTAACGCTGATCCGAAAAGCCAATCTCTACCGAAAAGAACCAGCAAGAAACTCAGTACCTAGATACTCTTTTCAAATTATGATCATTACAATCTTCATTCTAATAAAATTTAAATAAAAAACATTATTAAGATTACAGTAAGAATACGATTATAACACATACAATGTTTGATCGTTTAGATAATCGTCAAAGTAAAATTATGGGATCAAATTATACATTACTAGCGGCTGCCCGCGACTTTGTCCGCATGGAAAAGTAACTTTTTACCCCCCTTTTAACCCCTTACAACCCCCTTTTCGCAATAAAAAGTAGCCTATGTTCTTTCTCAGGGTCTAGATCATCTGTATACCAAATTTCATTTAAATCCGTTCAGTAGTTTTGGCGTGAAAGAGTAACAGGCAGACAGACAGAGTTACTTTCGCATTTATAATATTAGTTAGGATAAAAGAATAGGCGAGGAGATTAACAAGTCCAGGAATCCTTATCATTTATTCATATAAAATTCTATATTATAGATTCCTTTCTGCATTCATTAGTAATAATATGAAATTTAAATTCATGTTACAGTAAGTCAATAACGCTAATCGCTTATTTTATACTATGTAAGTCATACATAATATAAAGTAAGCAATGAGATGCCTCACTGTCGTTGAGCTACACTTTGTGTAAAGGTCAGCCGACATAAATACTCGTATCTACGGAGTTAACTCTTGCGACATGTCCACGACTAAACATTCCCAGAATATTTACTGTGAAAAACTTTTTATCCCAAACAATTGTAATTTCAAACGAGTATAATTCGAAATTTCAAAACTCTCGAAATGTAATTTTTCCTGTTTGGAAATACATTTTTCCCTGCCGAGTTGTTTGTGTTATTGCGTAAAGCGAGTTTGTGTACTTTCTATCGTTTATTTTAAACCTCATACATTAGTTTAAGATCTTTCAGTCTGTTATACAATTGTTTACAAATGTCACTTTAATACATACACTTTTTAATATCTTTCAACGTTTGCTATTTATGCTAACTCGTAACAGAAGATTGTCCGGCGCATTTGCTAGTGACCCTGCCTCATACGCCAAAGTTCGTGGGTCCCTGGGCAAACTATTGTGGGAGAGCCACGCTTCGGCATGAATGGGCCGACTCGACCAGAGTGATACCACTGCTTCACAGAAAACCGGCGTGAAGCAGCCCCTGTGCTGTGTCTCGCTGAGTGAGGGTAGGTACCAGAGTACCAGAGTAGGTACCATTATTATTATAAACCTAAGTACTAAGGTTAACTAATTAAGTTTAAAGCTAATCACGTAGGTACTTACGCTACGCCTTCATGTATTGAGAATATTACCTGAAACATAATAAAGTACGGTTAAATAAACTTGCCGGGAGTAAACAACTTATTATAACAGGGTAAGGAATTAATGAGGGAAAAGTATGTTATTAATTATATTTTATGTAAGAGGTTATAGAAATTACGGGGTAGCGTATTTTTCTTTAAAAACGCCTAGAAAAGGATATTTTTTTTTATGTGATAGGTAGCAGACGAGCAGGCGGATCACCTGATGGTAAGCAATGCCGCCGCTCATGGACACCTGCAACACCAGTAGAGTTACAAGTGCGCTGCCAACCTTTTATCCCCTTCCCCCCCGGGTAAGCCTCCGGTACCCTCACTCATTCGGCAGAAAAATCGATGTATTTGTGTACCTAGAAGACTATGTCAAATGTTGCAGACAGCAGACACAATGGAAAATCAATTGTTTTATGCCTTTTAAAAGGCTTATGGGCCTTATGACGTTAAGATAATTTCTATTACGTTTGGACAACCTGTATACATTAACATCCTTTTAAATATTCCATAATTTTTTACTAATTGTGACGCCACAGGTGTTGCAGTCCATGGGGGCGGTAATCGCTTACCATCAGGTGATCCTTTGGCTCGTCTGCCGCCAATGTCACAAAAAATTTGTAAGTCAAATTTATTTTCTGGCGTTAGAACACAATTAGAACACATTGAAAACACTGGATACGATTTTCAGGTTGTAAAAAGTTCACATTTTTCATATTCTATATCTATACTATTTATAAAGAGATAACTTCTATAGACAACGACAAGGCTTATAGGTAAACCGAAAACACGAAACGCTTGCGCGATGTAATTGGACACAACGCCATCTTTTGATTCATTTCTGAATTACGGTCCCGAAGCGAAGTGAAGGCGGGCTACTAGTAATTAATTATAGTAAAAAAAACGTACAGACATCCTTATAGTAGTAGCCATAGATGTTCAGGGAATTAAATAATATTTCTCCCAGCCAGTATCCAAGGAAGGATCAGGGTTCTCTTTTGTATTGGAGAACAGCTGTACCATATCGTCTTAAACTACTCAGTAGGCATGGAATCCAGTCAATGTTATGACGAGAATAATGTTGTATGGGTTTATTAGATTTCATACATACTGGACGAATTCCGTTGCGTGCGTGTGATCACGTCTGCTGGCATGAATAGCGTGCGTCGCATTAATTCCCGTTTTAATATTTTATAGTTATGGAGCTATGGAGAGGAGCATATCTATTAAGTATACTATTTATAAAGAGATAACTTCTATAGACAACGACAAGGCTTATAGGTAAACCGAAAACACGAAACGCTTGCGCGATGTAATTGGACACAGCGCCATCTATTGGTTCATTTCTGAATTACGTTCCCGAAGCGAAGTAAGGGCGGGCCACTAGTTGGGTATAAAAGTCTCGGACAGAGTGAGAAATACCGCCATCCGCTCCAAAACTGGGATTGTGGATGTGGGCAAAAAATCTGCTATACTCAAATGGGACTGGGCCGGCCACGTTTGTAGGATGCACCCGGAGAGGTGGACTGAGTTGGTCACAAATGGTGGTTATGAACAGCTTGCTCAATGGTTGAGAATCCGTTCCATTTTAAGATATGGTAAATAGTAAAGTATCACCCACTGCAGGGGAAAATACCTTCATCTTAGAAATGATGAGAAATGAAACCCTCACCGCGCCTTGTCACCCGGTGATGGAATAAGCTGGACGTGATCAAATTATGTAGAATGCATGCAATGCAATGCACGATACCCGATGAATCTGGTAGAAAACCGAGAGGCTTGCCACACGTCTGCGGTTGGTCGAGTATCTACAGGCCAGCCTTAGAGTTTATTGGCTGGGTTTCTTCACACGGCGCTCTATTGAGTCCAGAGCATCCAACTGCTATCAGGCGGAGCCATCCTTAGGGTGACAGCAGTACTCAAAACAGAAGCAAACGTGGAGGCTTATTCTGAAGCCGTCCCGTACCTGTCGCATTATTCATTAAACGAATGTTTGTCCAGGGTGGGGATCGAACCCACGACCGACCGACGACGACGCCGACGGGCGTAGATATGAGGCAGGGTACCAAATGCGCCATCCGGCCTGTATCTGTGTTCAGGTCAGGATGTATCTATGTTCATTTACATCCCTTTAATCACGTGTTCTACCAACCATTCTGAACAACTTTATAAATTTTGAAAATTCACTTAAAAATTTCATCTTTCCATACAAAGTCGGTCACGTGACTTGGTTATTTTCTCTCTGGGGAGTCGACCAGAGTTCGATGTAGAGATTTGGAGAGTCTAGCAATAATTATAGTGGCATGTAGTCAGAATGCTGTATCTTATTATTGTAATAATACCCGTATTGGCTATCACCGCGACCTCGCAATAGGTTCCCCGATAAGATACCAGCAGCGGTCACATTCACCTAATTAAATCAAGTGCCCTTAAACGAAAAGCGACAGTAAATAAGCTATTATTATGATTATTCATCCAAATGCCGAGGGAGAGCCACGCTTCGGCATGAATGGGCCTGGTCAGCCGGAGTGATGCCACGGCTTCACAGAAGACTGGCGTGAAGCAGTGTTTCGTCGTGTGAGTGAGGGTACCGGAGACCCATTTGGGGGAAACGGGGTTACACGTTGGCAACGCTCTGTTACTCCACTAGTTTTGCGGGTGTCTATGGGCGGCGGCAATCGCTTACCATCAGGCGATCCGTATGCTCGTCTGCCACTTATCTATCATTTAAAAATAAAGAAGTCTTAATTTATAAATTATTGATCGTTGACCTTTAAATATGATTTCCATTTACTTCAAAGTTTTTTTTTTATAAATTGAGACAACATCACATACATTGTCTTGGCCCCAAACTAAGGTTTTCCCTTGTGCTATGGAAACCAAAAACAACGAAGGTACTACAAACACCCAGACCCAACACAAATATCTGTTTCATCAACAAACATTTGTGTTGGTGCGGGAATCGAACCCGCGACCCTTACGTCTCAACCGGCGCTCAAACCATTGCGCTAAAAGTTATAACCGGGTTTTTATAAAAAGCATTATTTTGACATTTATAGAAACCCACTAGAACAGAATAAATAAGACCCAATATACAAATGACTATTAGGCATACTACTTGTGGGCAGGTCGCCTCAAACCATTGAAGGGCAGATATTCATAAAACCGGTGTCCTTGACATCAGTATTCCGTATTTATCGTATTTTATTCATGACATCGCCTCTCATGCAGCCCAATAGCCAGCCCTCAGGCTGAAGGGCTTCGGGCAAGACACCTTTACGCTGATACCCTTTGTAAGTACATCCAGCTGAGTACAGACACTTCTTTAGGTACCCTATTCAGACGGTAGGGTTGTTAGGTGTACAAAATAAATAAATTAATTAACTAATCATAAATTGAGACAACATCACATACATAATTATCGTGGTCTTATACTAAGTTTTTCCCATATTATGCTATAGAAACAAAGAACGAATCACAAACACCCAACACATCAACAACACATTTGTTTCATCAACATTTTTTGTGTTTGTGCTAGCATCGAGCCCGCAATCCTTTGCTTTTCAACCGGCGCTTAAACCACTGTGGTTATCTTAAAAGAATAGGTAGTAAATTACTTACATAATACAGATAATATACATAGATATATAAAATAGAGTAGTAGAGTACATACGAAAAAATAATGTATTTTGCAAACTACTGGGACCCCTAAAAATTTTTGTTTCCTTAAATTTTACATACTATCAACATTGAATTTTCTCAAAAAAAAAATATCAGTCAGATATAGTTAAACAATCAGATATACCTGTGCGCACTTTAATCCTCACAAAAATGTTGACGTCAATGTTGTTATTTTCACGTTGGCGTTCTATTCGTAACATTTGAACGTTCTTTAACACCTTAATCCTGTGTTTGCGCACACACTTGAACACTATAATATACCCTGCATACGTGGCTGATCGTTAAGATGGCCGCCGTAGCCAAATATCAGTTGGAGGCTTAATTTTATGACACTAGTTAATTCAACGTATGTTAATTTAGTCTGTAAGAATTACTCTCTTGAGTCCCACCCATTTTTTGTGTTTTAATCTGCCAGCCCTAATCAGGGTATAGACCTTTTTACCCATTTACCCCACTTTACAGCTGAAAGGAGGGAATTTGTTAAATAAAGTAGAGGATTCATTTCCCTCGTAAAGCCGAAGGCCGAAGGTAGAGGGCGCCACACAATGCCGGGTGCTGTTCGCAGTGAAAACGACCATATCTACGTAACCCAGTGAGTAAAAAGCTGAAAAAAGCTAAGTGGCTTGGTCAAGTGTGTGTTGGGCCGCGGGCAATGTATGATTCCGTACTTGTCAATTATTAATGTCACTTGATTGAATTGTGGGAGAGCCACGCTTCGGCATGAATGGGCCGGCTCGACCGGAGTGATACCACTGCCTCACAGAAAACCGGCGTGAAGCAGCCCGTGCTGTGTTTCACCGAGTGAGTGAGGGTACCGGAGGCCCACCCGGGGGGAAGGGGATAAAAGGTTGGCAGCGCACTTGTAACTTCACTGGTGTTGCAAGTGTCCATGAGCGGCGGCAATTGCTTACCATCAGGTGATCCGCCTGCTCGTCTGCTAACTATTACATAAAAAAAAAAACTTCTATGGACCGGCTTAAAGCAGCGCTTACGCTGTGTTTTACCGAGTGAAGGAGGGCAGGGAGTTGAGGAAGACCCAATGGGGAAAGGGGGTTAAAGGTTGGCAGCGAACTTGATTGACTCCACTGGTATTACGGTATGAGTGGTGGAAATTGCTCAGGTGATCCGTTTGTTCGTCGGCTATCTTCCACGTAAAAAAAAATCTAGTTTATGTCTCGGTTATCTCTTTAAAATCACGTCAACTCGTCACTCCATTTTACTGTGAATGACGGACAAACTAACAGACATAGATGTGTCTGTGTATCTGTGACCGTTGACATCCCTTTAACCACGTCTTCTACCAATCATTCTGAACAATATTTTTTATATGACTTTTGGAAATTCGCATAAAAAATTTCAATTTCAACAAAACAAGATCCCGTCACTTGTTTATTTTGTATGGGAGTAGAAAAAATTTTGGACGTATTTTCAAATGTGATAAAACAAATGTTATTCAGAATGGTTCGTTGAAGACGTAGTTAAAGGGATGTAAATGTTCACAATACATCATCTATTGTATGGATTTAGACTGCATGCTAGCTCGACCCCCGGCGTGACCTCGCACTTGGCATACGACGCGTCTGACAGCTCACCGGGCAGTCAAGGCCCCATGTTCGCCATTCTTAGGTTAAAGTTCAACTCAAGTTGTAGTTTGTGTTGATAAGGATGGTGTTAGTCCCTTTTCATAGGTATTTTATTTAAGTGATAGGTTGCAGTGGCACTTATTTTACGACGCTTGTATCCGTTATATTCTAAACGTGAAAGTTGGTTAGTATGGATGGATGAGAGCTAGTATGGATGGTGTGGGCTGGATGAGAGTGGCCGAAAATCGGGAGCGGTGGCGTGCATTAGGGGAGACCTATGTCCAGCAGTCAAGTGGACGAGTGTGGGTAGCTGATGATGATGGATGGATGAATGTTTGCTCCTCTTTCACGCAAAAATTACCAAATGGATTTTGACGAAACTCTACCATAATATAGCTTATACATCAGAATAACACATAGGCTACTATAAACCCCCGAACGCACCCTTAACTCTTTCGGAATAGGTATTACTACCTACCTACCCTGCAAATATTTGAGGCAATCATACCTCTCGGACATCACTCGTCTCATGAATGAGTTATGCTATCCGTGCTTATAATGTTGGTGTTGGAAGTTCGCCGGGAAGCGAATCCGCTTCCATTATTCATATAGTTTTCAAATTCAATATGGTTCGCTGGCAATCGGGGGTACCGGAGAGGTGAAGTAGATTACCCTCGTTTCAAAATGTACGTTTTAAAATGAAAGGAGTGTAATTTGGCAGACGAGCCGGCGGATCACCTGTTGGTAAACAATTGCCGCCACCAATGGACACCTGCAACAACAGTGGAGTCACAAGCACGCTGCTAACCTTCCTTTCCGCCCGGACTGAAGAATGTTAAGATGCGAGATTATATTATAACGACAATATTATTATAATCTACTAGCGGCCGCCCGCGACTTCGTCCGCGTGGAAAAGTAACTTTTTACCCCCCATTTCAACCCCTTACAACCCCCTTTTCGCAATAAAACGTAGCCTATGTTCTTTCTCAGGGTCTAGATTATCTGTATACCAAATTTCATTTAAATCCGTTGAGTAGTTTTGGCGTGAAAGAGTAACAGACAGACAGACAGAGTTACTTTCGCATCCATACTAATATTATAAATGCGAAAGTAACTCTGTCTGTCTGTCTGTCTGTCTGTCTGTTACTCTTTCACGCCAAAACTACTGAACGGATTTAAATGAAATTTGGTATACAGATGGTCTAGACCCTGAGAAAGGACATAGGCTACTTTTTATTGCGAAAAAGGGGTTGTAAGGGGTTAAAAGTGGGGTAAAAAGTTACTTTTCCACGCGGACGAAGTCGCGGGCGGCCGCTAGTTTATAATATTAGTATGGATAAAAATCTTCTAAAAATATACCGAAATTACCCGTCCGGACTCAAATCGTGTACAGATGGCGCGAGGGGCGGTCATTTCCCGGCTAGACATGTGCGTTCCAGAGTGAGTTCAGTTGGATTAGCTGATTCCCATAGTTCTTGTCACTCACTCTCTTGTCTCAAGTAGTATAGTATTACTAGTGTATAGTGATCGCCTCGGTGGGGCATAGGGTAGTGGCACAAAATATAAAGGACACAGAAGTTAGACTTTGACCTGATTTTGAATTTAGAAGAGTTCGTTGACATATGCTAGGGTTGTTGCCCGGTATGAGTACATAAGCGCGCGGCCTCTACCATAGACCTCGATAGTTTGATAATCTTATGTCATAAGTTAGGATTAATGTGGTCGAAAAGGCGTTTTTGCCCGTTAGTGCGCATGCGTGAGTACATGACATATTTTTAGCTCTTAGTGGGCAGTCAGCCTTCTGTGTCAATATGTATTTTGTGCTAGTGGGTCGCACTTTAAGGCGATGGCTGGGTCATTCAGGGTTCAGGGACAACCACTAAACAGTCTTTAAATGCATATCCCTCCGAAATAGACATCAGAATTTTAAAATTTACTGATTACTCGTATACAGAAGCTTACGCCGCTTATGTATAATGTACCTTTTTTTATGTGATAGGTAGCAGACGAGCAGGCGAATCACCTGATGGTAAGCAATTGCCGCCGCTCATGGACACTTGCAACACCAGTGGAGTTACAAGTGCGCTGCCAACCTTTTATCCACTTCCCCCCCCGATGGGCCTCCGGTACCCTCACTCACTCAGCGAACAGCACAGGGGCTGCTTCACGCTGGTTTTCTGTGAGGCAGTGGTATCACTCCGGTCGAGCCGGCCCATTTATGCCAAAGCGTGGCTCTCCCACAGTTAACCTAATAATTGTCAAAAAAAGTTTTTTCCTGAGTAGAAGACTGTTCAGAAATTTACTCATTTATTTATTCTTGCAAAATCCACAGCTCTTAGGACGTATGATAGTGAAGTAATTATGATGATTCTCAGTGTCAGCCGGAAGTCTGAAATTTAATGGTCTTATATCCCCTCGGAAAGCACGTTAAATTAGACCTACTTAATTTTGAGATGATTTTCTATCAATTTAAAATTAAAGAGTAAGGAAATAAAGAATGCACCAGTGTTTAAATGAATCTTGACATTATTCAGTATTATTCTATTCATTCCAGTGAACTGTTTTCTCTGGACTAAGCCCGAGGGCATCCCGCCTCGACATGCTCTTTGTTACAAATAATACTTGCTTTGCAAATAGAAGCCTCAAATGTAACAGATGCTATTTTTAGCTCTCCGACAAAGCTAATTCGAGAGTTTGAGGTAGGTAATGTTTTTGAGAAATTGCCATAAGCTTACATTATTTACGAATAATACGCAAGTAACATTGCAAGGAGAACAGACGGCCATTGGGGTGGAAAGGTCCTTGAGTGGAGGCCACGCGCAGGAGGCCGCAGCCGTGGCAGGCAGGCAGGCCTCCCACCAGGTGGACCGACAATCTGGTGAAGGTCGCGGGAGTCCATTGGATGCGGGTGGCACAGGACCGATCTGTGTGGAGAACTTTGGGGGAGGCCTATGTCCAGCAGTGGACGTCTATTGGCTGAAATGATGATGATGATGATGACGCAAGCAAAAAAAGTGAATGGTAGTTAAAGTTAGTAGCACACTTGTGGCTCTGCTGATGTTGCGGGTGTCAATGCCCACCCGTGGGTGTCTATATGGAAACACCAGTGGAGTCATAAGTTTAAGCGCTGAGGATATATTATTATATTCCTGGGTTGCTTAAGTGCGAAAGAAAGAGTCTTTTTTTTTTTTTTTTTATAGGATAGGGGGCAGACGAGCATACGGATCACCTGATGTTAAGCGATTACCGTCGCCCATGAACACCTCATGAATGATGATAAGGAGTCTACTTTACATCAAGTAAATTTTCTACCATGGAAGAGCCACGCTTCTTTAGGAATGCACAAGTAAATAGCTTGCTGGTTAAGAATGCACCTCCTTATGAGCCGGCGACATTATTCCCTTCGTCACCAAAAAAAGAGCATGTTTTCTTCTTCCATTCATCATTGTATTATTCACCCCCTTTTCAGTAATGTCCTTCTTTACATAATCTATCCATCTCTTTTTCAGCCGTCCTCTGTTCCTTCACCCATTTACATCCAGCTCCAGCCAGCCCTCTTGCGCAGATCGTCACTCTATCTGGCCTGAGGTCGTCCTACACTACGTTTACCAAGAAGCAGTCTCCACTCCAGAGATGTAAACGTGTTTTTGTTTTTTTTTTTAACATTATAACGAGCAGACGGCTCACCTGATGGTACATGCTCACCACCGCCTATGGACATCTGCAACACATGAGGCATCACAAATGCGTTGCCGGCTCTTAAGGAAGGAATAAGCCCATTTATTGGAGATCACTAGGCCGTATCTACTTGGAAACACCATTGTTGGCAGATGATTCCATAGTTATGTCATGGTGGCAGACGAGCAGACGGATCACTTGATGGTAAGCGATTCCCGCCGCTCATAGACACTTGCAACACCAGTAGAGTCACAAGTTACCAACCTTTCAATCCACTTTCTCCCCGAATGGGCCTTGCGCACCCTCAATCACTTGGCAAAAACACATTACCCTCCTTTCTTCGCCAGTCGGCTAAATATAAAGCAGGTGCTGTTTCACGCCTGTATTTTGAGAGGCCGTGGTATCACTCTCGGTATTCGTGTTGAAACGTGTCTCTCCCACGGTCTTATCAATCACAAGCCAATGTTTGACGAACGAGCAATTCTCAGATGTTTATTTTCCAACAGCAGAGCTAGCATTGCTCGGAAATACACCTGTAGCTAAAATAAAGCGCAGTTCTAGCGCATGTTTGTCTAACGTCGGCCAAACAGATGGAATTAGACCGCGCGCGCGCATGTACACTCGGGGAAATTAAATGTTACGATATTAATTGGACATACAAATAAAAAATCATTATTCGCCATTAAATAGGGTGTTCCATATTGTAGGTCTTAATAAATTAAGGTTTCTTATGCCTATTTAGCTTTATATAATAATATGCGAATTTCGTACATATTACGGTAATGCACGTACAATATAATATAGGTATAGAAGTAGCATAGTTTTGCAAACAATAACCAAACCTCAGTCGCATGAAATCAAGTTACATATTGCATTAAATATTCTCTACAATACAAATGGCAATCCCGGATTATTATGAACCCACACTCACACCCACCCAGTATTTTTTTAAGTAGGTACAGTGAAAACTTAAAAAAATAAAAGACTTCAAACTGCTTAACATTTAAGTACCTCGACTGTACCATAGAAAAAGCTGAATCGAATGCCTTTGTGCAATTTTGCACGCTGAATCTGAGTTCCTATGCGCTTTGAGTTATTGAGTTACAGTTTCAAAGAGTAATATTGAATTGAATGAATATTCACTAGCTTATTCATCGACTACATTTATGTAGGTATGTTCTCTCTCATCGTAGCATGTAAATAAATAAATAAATGTACCAGACAATGACACCAATCAACCTGGTCTCAAACTAGGGCAACCCCTGTACTATGAGTACCAGGAGACGATAGTTACCTGGGGGCGTCAACCCAGAACACCCAGACTCAAGATAACTTAAAGTACATAATTAGGTATGTGCTTAAAAAATTACGTCACGTTAATTCCCGTCTATAATAATAATAGTTAGAATGCAACGCGAAAATTTAAAGAACTAGCTATATGCACATAGATTTGAAAAATCAGAGGTGAAAACTTTTTCGACCAATATCCAAAAGTCGTAGATCAAATGTTGCTCAGAATCGTTGTTAGAATTCGAGGTTACAGGCAGACTGACAGAAACACCGTGTAAAGATTAAAAATAAATGAAAAGACAACTGTTTCAGTGTATCGTTACACCCTGTCCAAAGTGAAGGGCTTTAAACCCATAACGCCTTGACCAGGGTGAAGCACCCTTCACCCACCTTAGGTCATACCGTTCCCCCGGGACCAATAATCAAATACATTTTGCAGAAGACTGGCTGCAATCAGGGTTGCCAGGTGTCCGGATAACGCAGGACAAAGTTAATTTATACTATTAATAAAGAGATAACTTCTATAGACCACGACAAGGCTTATAGGTAAACCGAAAACACGAAACGCTTGCGCGATGTAATTTACCACAGCGCCATCTTTTAGTTCATTTCTGAATGACGGTCCCGAAGCGAAGTGAGGACGGGCCACTAGTGAATTAATAAATGCGCCAAACAATCACACGAATCAACCTGCTTTCAAACTAGGGCAACCCCTGTACTATGAGCACCAGATGACGATAATTAACTGGAGGCGTCAACCCAGAACACCCAGACTCAAGATAACTTAGAAAATGTAGTTTCCTAAATTGACTTGACCGGGAATCGAACCCGGGACCTTCCGGACCGGGCGAACACCTTAGCCACTGCGCCATTGAGGCCGTCAAAGTTGTCCAGCTTACAATACTATTTGTAAAGAGATGACTTCTATACACGACCACAAGGCTTATATGCAACCCGAAAAGACGGACCTAACACTTGCGCAATCAGCCCACAACGCTATCTATTGGCGAAGATTGGAACTATACTAAGTGAATGTGAATGAAAAGTGGCCATCTATACTATTTATAAAGATATAACTTATATATGGACAACGACAAGGCTTATAGGTAAACCGAAAACACGAAACGCTTGCGCGATGTAATTGGACACAGCGCCATCTATCGGTTCATTCCTGAATTACGGTCCCGAAGCGATGTAAGGGCGGGCCACTAGTTAAAGATAAAGGCGTATAAGGATGTCAGCACACTTGTGACTCCGCTGGTGTTGCGGGTGTCTATGGTATCTACCATCATGTGATCCATCTGTTTATCTACCATGACATAAAAAAAGTATGTCAAGTTAGTTGATTGTCCGGTTTTTCGTTTCTGAGCGCTGGCAACCCTGGCTGCAATCCAATCTTGCCATTTCCCGTCCGGTAACGATTCTCGGTAGACAATAAAACTAGTATCTGCGCGATGAAATCAATAACCTTGATTGCTTTGAAATAGTTGCTCACGAGGAGAGTTCATTGACCTCCGGATGAAATAGGAGACTTAAGAGTTCTCGCATAAATCGATTTACAAATAATACTATTTATTTTTAAGCCTTCGTTGTCCCACTGCTGCGCATACGCAGGGCGTCCAAAAGCCGTCTCCACTCTCTCAACTTGGCGTGTTTTTCCCAATTGCGTCCAAAGCTGTCACTTCGGAACTCAGGGGGGCAATTCTCATGTCCTCGACATCGAAGTCGAATTTAGAGATTTCATACATTTGTCGACTTCAATGTCGAGTGCACGAGAATTGGTCCCCAGGGTACGCTTAGACCATGATTCAGGATTTGGAGCGACATGTGATATGAAGCGACTGCCGTTTCATTTTCGCTACCCTATAACAGTGGAACCAGACCAACTAAATCAAGATTTCGGAAACTATCTGAGACGAGCAGGTCTCCTCAGGGTGTTTTCCCTCACGGCCGAGAATTATGCACATAGATTTGAAATTGAATAGATGCATGCTCAGATTTGAACCATGACCCTCTTATGAAAGGCACGTTCTTCTTCTGAGCTACCATTGCTCAACCCTCTATTTGAAGCGGTATTTGCCAAAGGACGGTGAAGTGCTCATAGTCATCACGCCATCTCTTTCTGGCCTATGTAGCCTATAGAACTGAGTATAAAAAAAGAATAAATTATTAGCCAGCTTCTCAAGTTAAATAACAAAAATACAAAGCAGAGGTTTACGTAGCAATCGTTTCCAAAAGAGCCGACGAAGTGAAAAATTAAATAAAACAGGCCTCATAAAGAATTCATTCGGAAAGCCTCGCCGGCCACAAAGGGAGCCATTTTTAATGCTCCCAGCCAGGGCCGGTCTAGGGCACGATGGGGCCCTTAGAATTAGTGTATGTATGTAGAAGAGAAGCTCCTCTTTTTTAATGCTACACGTAAGGCTACACGCGAAAAAATATTATAATATCATCAATGTAGCACATACTTTATAGATTCTAATACTATATTTTTACTTAATTTATTTTTAATTACATTTTACACTTGTTTTTATTTGTCCTAGTTCGCTTGCTATACAATAGCGTTGGGCTTTCAGCCAGGCAGAACAACGTAACCCAAAATAAATCGATTCTAAATTATTCCACACAATATATTTTTATAAATTGTAGACTATGTGTTGTTCTGATGTATAAGCTATATTGTTGTAAAGTTTTATTAGTATAATGATAAACTTTATTGCCATAACACATGTAAGTAACAAAAATTATAAAATACTAAATTATGAAAAAAATACATAAAATACATCTATTTGGCAAAGGGCACCAAACTCAGCTGGTTTTCAGTTGGTCCCAAATTAAAATAGGAAAGAGGAGCAAACATCCATCCATCCATATTTACAAAATGTCACGTTTATAATATTAGTGGGTTGTCAACAATAACCATACTATTATTATTTCTGCTACTGTTCCATGTTGTTACATGTAGGTATATTTTCTGCAGTCAATAACTTCTAACTATAATAAATAAATAAATAAATTGAGACAACATCACATACATTGTCCTGGCCCCAAACTAAGGTTTTCCCTTGTGCTATGGAAACCAGAAACAACGAAGGTACTACAAACACCCAGACCCAACACAAATATCTGTTTCATCAACAAACATTTGTGTTGGTGCGGGAATCGAACCCGCGACCCTTACGTCTCAACCGGCGCTCAAACCATTGCGCTAAACGGGTCGTCAAACTATACTCGTACTTTACTACTCCTCAAAGCCGGGCCTGGTCTCCTCACAATACCTGCGGTGTGATGCGACCGTGAAACTGTGATGAGCGTGCCGGAATTAGTCCGGACGTTGGGCGAAATAAATAGTTGATTGTTTTGGGTTAGGTAGTGGGATGCCGGTGAAGGGAGTAGAAAATGTAACACAAATGTGAGTAAACGCCATGTTAAAGAAAGTTTAACAGTTTTAAATCAAACTGCTTGGTTTTACTAGTCAAAGCCAATACTGTCCAATTTATAAAATTAGATTAGTTTGTCACTTCACAATCATCTTCATCATTTTAACCAATAGACGTCCATTGCTACACTGAAATTAGGTAGTTTTGTGCGATTTATTTTTTGCTCAACTTGGCAGGGGCACTGCCGTGCTCTCAAATAAATAAGTACCTAATGATTAATTTGCTCAAAATACAAATGAAACAATCAGAGTTTAAAGTTCCTAGATATTATAGAGAAAAAACGTAGGAAAAGAATAACAGTTACTGCAAACTCAAGCAAAATTAAAATTACGTAAAAGTTTTTAAACAAAGTCCCCTTAGCAAGGTCCCGCTGGATCGAGATGGAAATTCGCGAATGAGAATTAGCCAAGTAGGTCTCATCATTGAACTTGGCACCCATTTACTTAAAAAATTCTTTTGACTACGAATTCAACGGACAAAATATAAGGAAAAATTTAACGTGGCTCCCATTTCACATTTATTTTTATGAGATTTCCCATCTCTAACCTCTAAACTTTATAATAGTGGGAGAGCCATGCTTCGGCATGAATGGGCCGGCTCAACCGGAGTGACACCATGGCCTCACAGAAGACGGGCGTGAAGTAGCGCCTGCGCTGTGTTTCACCAAGTGAGTTAGGGGGCCCAATTGGGGGAAAGGTGTTAAAAGTTGGCAGCGCACTTGAGATTCTACTGGTGTTTAAGGTGTTTATAGGTAGCGGCAGTTGCTAACTATCATGTTATTCTTCTGCTCGTCTGCCACCTATCACATTAAAATAAACTTTATCAGTAAAAAAAACACATTAAAGATCGCATTTACATTCATAAGAACAAATTTCTAGTATCATCAGCCACATCATAACTCAATTGATTAATAGTGTCAGTACAGTCGAAGCCGATGGTGGCATAACCGTTGGGTAATGTTTTAATGATGATGGATGGTGATGCATTTCGTTAGTGGGTCGCCCCTCAATTTTCGTGTTTTGACTGTACTTATATTACGTACTTGTATTTATGAATCAAGTTACATGTACATATTAAGTAAGGAATCCCTCTTCATTATGGAATACGCACATACATAGTGACGTATGTTGTAGGAGGGGTGTGTCCCAGCTACGACAGAAGGGGTCGTCGTATCTTGGCCTACGAAACAAGAGAACGCCGCTATGGTAAAGATAGATAAAATAAATAACATTTATTGCACACACGACACACATATTACAAAACTGGCTGCAAGAACATAAAATTAAAACTAAAAAAAAACAAATAAAACAAAAAAAGTTGATCAAATAGAAATCGTTGTTAGCCGGACAATTGATAGTTTTTGTCATGTTGTAGCACGTCACAAAAAGTAGCTCGCTCTGCTAAAGGTACTACTTAAAGAAGGTGTCATGGCGTCAAGTGCCTTCCTGTAGGTTATGGCGCTGGTGTTATGTGAGCCCTGTATACAGGCCTGTATAATCCTGCACTACTTGTTGCCAGTCAATAGCAGGAAATTATCGCAGATCATTTTCGACGACGTCTTTCCAGCAATAGCTAGGTCGGCCAACAGAGCGTCTGCCCATCGGTTTGACTGACGTCTGCTGCATAATACTGGGTTTGCACTTTTACTGACACAAAGGTTGCTAAGCTATAAGAACATAATGTACAATAGCTGTAAGACCTTTTGTACACTTAGTATGCAAATAAATACTTGAATACAAACATGAGAGATGGAGAGAGGATATCCGCATCCATAACACCCTACGTTGCAGTGTAGCCCTACAAAAAGTATTGTTGTCCAAGCATCTCAACAGATGTACGAAATTGCGTATGTACAAGACAGTAATAATAAGCCTCATCCTGAACTACCCGTATGGATTTATTTTTATCGATATTGTTACTTTGTACTGGTTCGAATTGAAGCTACAGCTTCTAATACTTTCTTTACGGGCGAGCCGGCCATAATTCCATCGCGACCGATAACCAGCGGTTTATGAGGCGACCCACCTCGCCACACCGCGTGTGATACCAGTGAGCTAACTGTAAACGTAATGTTCAGAAATTGTGTTTTTTATACTAGAGGCGGCAAACGAGCAAGTAGGTCATCTGCTGGTAAGGAATCGCTGGTCGCTGGTCGCTGATGCGTTGCCGGCCTTTTAAGAAGGAGTACGATATTTAAAGCTCTCCGTAAACTTTTTTTCTATTAGTCTATAGGCCAATGCTTGGCTGAAATGATGATGATGAGGCCAACGCTTGAACACAATTGCACCTGATGAAAGTGATGGACACATTTTGTTGAAAATAAAAAAATAATTGAGTATACCGTGCTTTTTATCAGTATAATGCCTTCGTGAAGGGAGTTAGTCGGTTAAAAAGTAGGACCTATAAATAACAATACGACGTGTAGTTTCCGAGATATTTCATAAATTTAAATGTTGATTTGTGTTTTTGTTACATTTTTTATTTAGAGTTAAATGTGCGCTGCTGACCTTAAACCATCCTTCACCTCCTTAAAATACATAGAATGTAGAGAATGAGCAAGGAAAACGAGACTCTCAATCATGCCTAAGCGTGGCCCTCCCACAGTCAATCAAACTACGCTCGCTCTGTTGGTAAGTTCACTGTGTTATTGAACTGTGGCCGCGACTCGCGATGCACTTTAACGGCCTAATCTCAGATAAGGAGTTGAAACATTTTCTATTTTTCATCAAACGCCTTTTGCTTTATATATTAATTATGGTAGTAAAACATCATGTGACTTTGTAAAAGCCGTATTGACATAGTTTTGGGGAACGGTTTGACTGCAGTAGTATTTCCCAACCTTTAAAGGGCTATACGAATAAAACTAGCGCCGCCAACCTATTTACACTGATTGTGGCGAAAATACGATATTTTTTAAGAAAGCAAAACATTACAGTACTTAGATAAAAGTAAATTGAATTTTTCAAGATGCAATAATATATAAAATACGCGACAAGTAACAATAATGTCAATTATTAGCTATAAGTGGCCGTTTTTTAGCAATAATTAACATTATTGTTACTTGCCACGTGCTAGAAATATTGTATTGCATCTTGAAAAATCCAATTTACTTGGATCTAAGTCTGTAATGTTTTATTTTATTCAATAATATCATATTGTCGCCACAATCAGTGTAAAAGGTTGGCGGCGCTAGGTTTCATTCGTATAAGCCCTCTTAATGTAAAGGACTTTTGATAGAAGAGCGTACTCCTTTCTGTAAGGCCAGCAACGCATCAGCGACCTCTGATCAGGCTTCGGTAAGCTATTCTCGCAGCCCATAAACACCTGCAACACCAGTAGAGTCACAACTGCGGTGCCAACCTTTAACCCCTCCTGATGGGCCTCCGTTACCCTCACTCACTCAGCAAAACACAGCGCGAAGCACTGCTTCACGCCGCCGGTCTTCTGCGGCCGGTGGTATATTATCCCTCCGGTCGAGCCGGCCCACATTGCCGAAGCATGGCTCTCCCACTTTAACTTCGTAAGACCCAAAAGCCTTTTAACAGGCAAAAACAATTGATTTTCTATTGTGTCTGCTGTCTGGGCCTAACGACGATAAATATGGATGGAGCCGGGACTATGTCTGTCCCCCCCCCCCCCCTTATGTCTGTTAATTGTCCTGACTTCCATTTAACAGGCATAGCCTTATAAAAGCGCATTATGCAAAGTCCCTTATTAGGTATTTATGGTCGGATGTCATTGCGCATTCTATGTGCGCGCGCGCATCGTTTAGCCACCTCCGCCTGTCGCGACGTGGCATAGCTTACACACAAAATAGTTATATACAGATCGCCTGGTCTATACAGGGTGTATCTGTGAACATATATCCCTTTTACCACGTCTTCTACCAATCTTTCTGAACAAAATATTTTCGATGACTTTTGTAAATTGGACTTGGTCACGTGACTTGTTCATTTTGTACGGGTGAAAAAAATTTCGACGAATTTTCAAAAGTCGTGGAACAAAATCCTGTTCAGAATGTTTGATAAAAGACATGGTTAAAGGGATGTGAATCTTCACATACACCCTAAAAATAGGAGAACTTTCTATTAACTGTGGGAGAGCCATGCTTCGGCATGAATGGGCCGGCTCGACCGGAGTGATACCACTGCCTCACAGAAAACCGGCGTGAAGCAGCTCCTGTGCTGTGTTTCGCCGAGTGAGTGAGGGTACCGGATGCCCATCGGGGGAAGGGGATAAAAGGTTAGCAGCGCACTTGTGACTTCACTGATGTTGCAGGTGTCCATGACGGCGGCAATTGCTCACCATCAGGTGATCCGCCTGCTCATCTCATCACATAAAAAAAAAAATTACAAAATTGTTGACATACCCCGTACCTTATAATCTGTTTACTTTTGACATAAGCATTGTCGAAGATGGCGTTTTGCTTTTCCCAACTCTTTGTTGGTCTTTTAGCTTCAGCATCCTAAGTCTTTGACGAGAATATACCTGTCGCATCCAAACAAAGATAATACACAGTGCTCATAAAAGGGAGGGAAACTCCTATTCAGTCGTAGGCCCACTGATTTGGCTATCACGTCCAATAACGGTCGAAGGCACGGAAGCCTGTTAAGGGCTAAACAGATTGGGACAAGGCCACAAGTGGTTCACGTGGAACGCTCTCATCCGTGAAGGATCCTCTAATGACCGTGTAACATTGAAATCTTTAGGCAACAAGTCTAGATCTTCCTAAGAAGATAGCTACTGGTGGTGAGGGTCCTAATTCAGGTATCAGGTACATAACACTGTCCCACTGCAAGGCAAAGGCCTCTATCATAGAAATCAAGCCACCGCTACTATGGGATTAGGCATAATCACCACGCTTGTCTAATGCCGATTGGTGATCACAATCCCGAGCTACGTTTGAAAATTTCGAAACATACTGTCCGAGGTCCTAAATAAGAACCTAATGTCCTAAATAAGGAACTTTTTGAAGTCGGTTACAACATAATTATACACTTCGTTCATCACAAAATTGGCAGACGAGCAGACGGACCTCCAGATGGTAAACGATTGTCGCCACCCATAGACACCTGCAACACCAGTAGAGTCGTTTTCTTTCGTTCGTCATTTACTTCACTGACCCGGCCTTCTCTGAGACCGTGATATCACTCCGGTCGACCCATTCATGCCGAAGCGTGGCTTTCTCACGGTTAAACAAACTTGTTCGTGTAATCCATGGCGGGCGCCACGGATATACCGCCCAACCAGTTCCCGGTATAGTCCGAGGCAAGAAAGTGTAGTTATGACCTTGAGTGCGCAGAAACCAATTTTGATAGAAAGTCTTCTTTTTTACAAGTGCGCAAAATAACGGTCATCGCTATACTTTCGTGCCTCCAGCTATACTGGTGGTTTTTTGCCCGTCTTTGCGTTGATAGTATGAGACTCCCTTAGTTTGCAGCTATTGTTCGCGGACAAATTGTCAGCAAATCCAGTCGGAAGACATTATGTTTACGTTTTTGGTGATCTCGCATTGAATCACAGTCGCTATACCTATGCAAATAGGCACCCATGTTATTTGTCACAACTTCATTTGAGCGAAAGAGATGGCTGATCTATGAATAGATACGAATGCGATATCGATGGAAAAGGTTTCGTCGATACTTTGGTAGGTACAATGGGTGTAACTGAATGAATGAATTAATGTCCTCCTAACCGATAATACGGTTATGGTAATCTCAAAGATCGACAACAAGGACATTTATAGCGCACAAGTGTGTCCGCAAACACGGGTGCACTCTCTATTCCCTTACCCTCATATTTTGATGGGACACCACGACCGAAGAGGGATTTGGCGCAGGACCATTGGCTTAATGATGCTTTCCGAGGCACGGGGGTATGACCTTTAGACCCTGGGGTATGTTTAGATCCAAATTTAGACCCTGACTCAGGGTTTGGAGAGTCTGGTAATTAGTTTCAATGAAACAGACTACTAATCGTGGTTATATACATGAACTTACAGTAGGCTATTTACGCAAAGATTTTGGAAAAAATCGCAGATAAAATATAAAAATTAAATACTTACTTACATTGAGATTTAAAAAAAATTAAGTGGTTGTTGAAGCACTTCAAATACATAGGTATGAATTCTATCTATCTATGTACAAAATTAAATTTACAAAATGATGTAAGTATATTTTATAATACAGGTTGTATCTGTGAACATTTTTTGATCCCTTCACACACACCACATAGGTATTCTACAAAGCATTCTGAACATTATTTATGTTGGAAATTTGGGTAAAAAGAATAAAAATTCGAAAGTCGACGAATTTTTAAAAGTCGTACAGAAAAAAATCGATAACTACTCTACCACATCTCTACCCATACCATTGTATTTGTCGAGAGTCAAAGAACAATATGTTTTAGTACTTGTATATTTAACACGGTTATTTAACGGCTTTTGATGTGGATTAACGAAATTGCGGTGGGAGTCTCACTTTGTACCGCTGAATGCCTCGTGTTTGTATGAGATGAAAGGGCCGGCCGACCTCACGCGTGTTGTAGAGGGTTCTGACTAGTACGAGGTAGCTGGGGCCCGCGGTGCTTCCCGAAGCTCTTTGACAATGCGAAAAATAAAGTGTCAATTACTGTTAACAGTATATATTAAGAGTTAAAAAATGATTATTTATTAACGTAAGTTGAAAATAATGATTAATTTATTTAAAAATCTGTAAATGAAAACATCAATTTTTAAACGTTTATCACGTGACACAAAACGCTCCTGAGTTTATCATGACGTCACCTGCTTGTAAACTTCTTAGTTTCGTTTTTTTGTTTACAACAAACAAATAGGCCAGCTGTCACAGATAATACCAAAGATCACTACGTTTACAAGCAAGTGACGTCACCGACCGTTTTGGCACACTAGGTAAATATTGAATATTTAATTCGATATTTTTCAGCTAATATATACTATAATTAAAAAATACAACTTTTACTGGGTTTATTAGACTCTACTACTTAAAATAAAGGATTTTAAAAACCTGTCAAATAGCCTATTGTGTAAAAACGGTTAACAGTAAAAATAATGATTACTCTTGATGTTAATTTTCAGAAGCATCATCGATTTTCTTATGGGAATTAGATATTTTCCCGCAGTAAAATGTTGCCCAAATTTTATTAAAATCACTTAACAGCAGTTTAGTCGTGAAAAAGTAACAATCTTAAGTACTCCCACATTCATAACACTTTTGTCTTTATAACAGTTATGTTATAAGCTTAGCACCTTTGCCGCTATAGAACTGGTGGTGGTATTTCATACTAGAGTCGACAAACAAGCAAGCGGGTCACCTGATGGCAAGTAATCACCGCCATCATCAATGGCGTCTAACTGTGGCGGGTCAATGCATTCGTTTTGATATGGTTAAGTGACATACGTCATACTTGTGTAAAGGTGCCGCCTCTGGGGACTGGTCTGCTCCGGTTTACCTCATTCTTAGCTTTCTCTCATTATATTTACCTAAGTTAATACTGTACTTTCGGGTCGCTGAGCCAGTGGAGTAAGTAAGTAATTAATACTGTAATAGCATAGCATTGTGTGATCATAAATAAAGCATAATAGGTATATTATCAATTTTCTTCATTTTGATTATTGAACTGTAGGAAGGTATGGGGAAAATATTGTAATAAAGCGTTGCCATTAGTCAATATAATAGAATAGAATATCTTTATTGTAATAATTATTGAGGCCGATTGTTGAGATCGACCGCGTAGTCAAACTGGTTGTAGAATTACATTTATTAAAATACAAATGTTTAAACAAAGTGAAAGGTCAAGCTTAAAGCATCAAAAGCTAACTTTGAATAAAATTCTTAAAGCCATTTCATATTATATTTTTCTAGTTTTCTGCTTTGTGGCATTACCGTTGACATTAAGTTAAGCAGCCCGACGCTGCGCCCGCGAGATTATAAAGCTTTTAGTCCCAGCTAGTGTGACCTCAAAATCTTAGGAAGGTTGCCCATTGGTAAGTCAAATACTTAAAGTATCAGCCTATATACTGTCCCACTGAAGGGCAAAGCCTCCATCATAGAAATCATGTTATCACTACCATGATGAGATTAGGCTTAATCCCATCATGGTAGTGATAACAACGCTTGCCTAATGCGGATTGGTGATCACAAACCCGAGCTATGTTCGAAAAATTCGTAACATACTTTTGCGCGACCCGGGAATCGAACCCGGGACCCCGAGATCACAGCCCGGTGCTTAAACCACTAGACCAACGGGGCGCAAACTTTTTAAAGCTAGAGTGAATGGCTTGTGGGTACTTCGTCCCAGAAATTCAAAATATTTTTGCAGGTTACTGTCCTAGCCCAACGTCACTTGTTTTGTAGAATATAGTAAATATTATCATAACAAAAATATTGGTCAGATTAGATTATTTGTTAATTGGATTATCAACATAAGGTACATAACAATAATTATCATAGAATTAATAGTCTTAACTGCACTTATAATTAAAAATAACCACATCATGCATAAGTTAAAGAAACGGAAATAGAATAATGTCATAAAATGAATTTTAATTTTGATTAGAACAGTGACCAGCAAAAAGGTCTTGAAATTCTGGGACGGATTACCCCCTAACCCATTGGGCTACTTTTGGGTAAGGGTCTATTCATCGTACTTCTTCGTCTCGGCTCTAGAGTTCTGTGTGATATTAAGAGGAAGCTCTTCTATACTTTTTGACCGATTGGTTGGCGCATTTGGTAGTGATCTTGCCTCAATACGCCAAAGGTCGTGGGTTCGATCCCCGACAATTTACAAGGGTCCCTTATTTGACTTCTTGGCTATTCAACTGGCTAACTACTGGCTTGTACGGTGGCCAGCACATCAAGTTACTACAATCTGTCAAATTTCTTCAATCGAACCTCACTTTTATGTCAAACGTGTTTGGTTCAATATCAACTGAGGAAATTTGACAGATTGTAGTAACTTGATGTGCTCGCCACTGTACCATCTACTCGTTTATCCGCCATAATCCGAGTTTTATGTTGAAAGAACTCCCTCATTGTCGTCCTTGCCTTATTTTTAGTCGTAGTTTAGTCCGCCTGGATAAAATGGGACTAAAAAGGGTAAGCCCGAGCAGCACGCGCGGCAAACGCGTTAAACCGGCGCCTAACGAGTTTAGGCCGCTAATCTGACAACCGCATTAGGGTAGGGTTGCCAATTCCCACTTATCGTTTGAGACATTTTGTTGGCATTTTCAGGAAACTTGCAACTCTAAAAAGTGTTGAACATTTACATCCCATTAACCATCAACCATTCTGAATAACATATTATGTTCTATGACTTTTGGAAATTCGCATATAAAAGAATATAATTCATTGAGATCAATTAATTATAATAAGCAACAGTGTTAAAATTGTTGCGATACATATTAATCTAATTTATGTACAGTCAGCCACACATCAAGTTACCACAACCTGTCAAATTTCCTATTCAACCTATTGTGTATGACAGTAAGATGAGAGTCGATTGAACAAATCTGACAGTTTTGTATACTTTGATGAGTGGCTGTACGTACATAATAAAACTAAAAAATAATAGGAGTATTTATAAATAACAAACCTATTTAGTATTTTACCATAAGCATCTTTAAAAGATTTTATTTGATTTGAAGGTTTGCTCGATATAATCAACACTCAGCGCCATCTATTGGAATAAAAAAATGTCCCCGAGTAAAAATAAAAGCATGGACAGCCTGTGTCACCGTAAACGTACGGTCACGTTGCGTTACAGTTTTAAGGGAACACGCGCGAAATTGCCAGGGCAATGCTGATTGGCTCATTAAACAGGTACAGGGTGTCTCTTCCTGAGGGCCTACATCGAAACCGACCCATAACGAACAAGAGTATACCTGTCACATTCTGACTAAAGAGAATCACAGCGCGTGTGAAAGGAATGCGAATAAAGATTTATCGTGAGTTCCATGTTCTGTTTTACATGGCAGAAGACATATTGTAAGTCTTCTGGTTCTACACGGGGTTTTTTCTGTGATCGGTGGCAGACGATCAGACGTATCACCCAATGGTAAGGGATTGCTGCCACCCATAGACACCTTGAAACACCAGTAGAGTCACAAGTGCATTGCCAACCTCCCTTAACCCCTTTTCCCCCCCAATTGTCAAAATTGACTGGTCCGATTGCATTCCGATTCCGAATGCATCCAATTTCTTAAATGGGCTATACGAATGAAACTAGCGCCGCCAACCTATTTACACTGATTGTGGCGAAAATATGATAGTTTGAAGAAAACAAAACATTATAGACTTAGAACCAAGTAAATTGGATTTTTCAAGATGCTATACAATATTTCTAATACGCGACAAGTAAAAATAATGTTAATTATTGCTAAAAATGGCTTCTTTTAGCAATAATTAACATTATTGTTACTTGTCGCGTGTTTTATATATTGTATTGCATTTTGAAAAATTCAATTTACTTTTATCTAAGTCTGTAATGTTTTGCTTTCTTAAAAAATATCGTATTTTCGCCACAATCAGTGTAAATAGGTTGGCAGCGCTAGTTTCATTCGTATAGCCCCTTAATATTTAGGTAAGTACAATTTTTATTTTATGCTTGTTGATACATATAATATATATTATACCTACAACTTGAGTAGATAACAAGCGAAAAGTTGTGTAGTAATTATTTTCCTAGGAATGTAAATTCCATCGTAGACTTTTAATACTATATCATTATTATATTTTAGCTTTTTTAAAAGAATAGAATCACGAAAATAGGTTAGGTACTCATTATGAAGTAACTTTTGATGTACCTAGTTATTGAAATGAAAAATAATTTATTTTATAATCGAATAATTACATTCAGATACATCGAAGGTTTTCTAAATATTTCTTTATCGTTAACTTTGAAGTTGTAAGTTTGAATCAAGTAAATTGAAAAGGTTATCGTTCTGGATAAATAATGATTAGCTGTGTCGTTCTAACATTTTCTTTAATGTTTAATTTAGTAAGAACAACATCAAAGTGATAATAAAAAAAATATATCTTCCATTATACTCCCACATTCATGATCCTAGAGGAATCATACAAATTTGGGGAAGTCATGCCCTCTCAGTGTTCTTAGTGACACCACCAAATTTTTGTGATCACACTGGAATCAGGCAAAACGCAATAGTTTACTATGAACCCTAAACTATTAAAATCTTTTCTTGGATCATTCAATACTCAAAAGGCTTCTTGAATCCCCACTGGGAACAAACAAAACTCAAAGTATTATATGATACCACTGGGTTCATGCGAGTGGGAGTATGATGGAACAAATCAATGATTTCATGGATTTAAGAGAGTAAGTGTTTTGTTGATGGGTGATAACAATGTTTTATCAACCAAATATCTAGTACTAAACATAATTTAACTACTTAAAAATCTACGTTTATCTCTTTTGAGTAAACTTTTCTCTTAGTAATAAATAAATAACTAATTCACACAGCATCTCATACATTGACCTGACTCCGTACTAAGTAGCTTAAGCACTTATATTATAGAGTATATTTCTGCCCAGGGTACACGTTCAAGACACTATATCAAAGAGATATACTGCTAGCAATCCAAATAGTCGGTTCTAATTATCAAAATGAAATGTTCACGCAAGCGTACAAGAGAATCCTCCAATCCCCTTTCTTAGTAATATGGTATTGTTTCATAGCTAATAAAATACGTCGAGGAACGAGAGCTAATTTTGTGTGGAGCGAAACTGTCTCATTACTGTCTTAAAGGCTAAAGTATGCTTACTTTGCTAAAGTACAAATTGCTTTTCTTCTTATTTTCTATTACAATTTTACATTACAATTTGAGGACTGTCTACGAGAGACCACGTCGATGACGACGTGCGAGGGGCTTGTGACCACGGCTGTTGTAACGCAGTCGAAACGTCAAGCAGTAAGTGCTAGAATGTACTTTTATTTAAATTTTCTCACTTTTAGTCCCGTTTGTATAAAGTACTAGTGGCCCGCCCTCACTTCGCTTCGGGACCGTTATTCAGAAATGAACCAATAGATGGCGTTGTGCTAAATAACATCGCGCAAGCGTTTCGTGTTTTCGGTTTACCTATAAGCCTTGTCGTTATCTATAGAAGTTATCTCTTTATAAACAGTATAGATTTATCTACACGAGTTTTGACCGCAGAAAAGCCGGAGTTACCAGGGACTCACTTCTGGTGTGGCGTTGGCTTGAAGCAATATTAATGTTTACCGGAAGGTACCGGAAACCCAGTCGGAAGGAAGGGGAGCTCAAAGATTAGCAGCTTATTTGTGACTCCACTAGTGTTGGCATTATGGAAACGCGAATCACTTTCCATTAGGCGACCTGTCTCTGTCGCTTGGCTTCAAAGCCAAGGCTTTTAAGTACATAGGTATTAAAAATATAGTAGCGTAGCGGTAGCGTATTATACCCACGTATCAGCAACCCAGGGCGGAAGGCTAATTTGCCGCCCAGGGCGGAAGACTAATTTGCCGCCCTGTATTCTTCCTGAACCCCCCACAGGATGAAACATAGATTTGGCCGTTCCCCCCTCTACATCGGTGGCGTTGTGATAATTATTATGATACCATTTTGCCTTTTCTGAACTCTTTCCCAGATTGCAAAGAAGTCATTTGACAGTTTAAGGGGCAACTCACCCAAAAAATGAATATAATGACTTAAAATTCAAGATTTTTTTGCGGATCACTGTACTAACCTAACCTAACCAATATTTTATTGTTTAGTAGAGTTGAGTCCGTATTATGATCACAATAATAGGTATATTGGTTAGGTTAGGCTAGAACAGTGACCAGCAAAAGATCTTGAAATTTTTGGGCGAGTTTTATTTGGGTGAGTTGCCACCTTAGCTGATTTGCTTAGTTTGTCCTTACATCCGCAAATGTTGACATTTTTGTATTGAATGCCTTTCGGAATATCTTCATAATGGATTATTAATGATAATATACGTTCAATCGCGATAAATTATGTAGACGGACCTTGTCTAGTGTTTATGGCAAGGTTTCTCAAACTGTAAGGAATGGTAGAGCGAACATACTCTCGAAATATTATATACTAGTGGCTCGCCCTTACTTTGCTTCGGGACCGTAATTCAGAAATGAACCAATAGATGGCGCTGTGTCCAATTACATCGCGCAAGCGTTTCGTGTTTTCGGTTTACCTATAAGACATGTCGTTGTCTATAGAAGTTATCTCTTTATAAATAGTATAGAAGATATAAAATGTACTCAAACTTTACTATTTTGAAGTGTGGGATGGGGATATTTTTAATTTGTTTTATGGTATAGAGGGCAGACGAATATGTAGATCACCTAATGGTAAGCGACTACCGCGATAGTAGCGTGGTATAATATTTATAATATACCCAGACACTGAACAAACACAAGTGTTCATCACACGAATGTTTGTCCATGGTGGGGATCGAACCTTTGGCCTACGAGGCAGGGTCACTTTTAATTGCGTCAATCCGGTCAGTCATGAATATCTAAGATTTCTTAAACCCCACTTTGAGAACCGTCGTAAGCGTTGAAATTAATTCTAAGTGGTCTTTGTGTATTAATATTAATTAATTTTAACCCTGGCTCGTGCCAAAAATATTGCGATGAAGCAATGAGCCAGCGTTGCCTAGCCTGACCTTTACACTTAAAGCCAATTTAATTTTGTTAGATAAGATAAGATACAATGTTCCAAATTGACGTAAAATTATTTAACGAATAGAAACCTATGTTTTTAGAACCTCTAGAGTTGTCAAATCATATCATTCATCATCAACAACCCACACTTGTTCACTGCTGGACATAGGTCTCCCCTAATGTACGGCCACCGCTCCCGATCTTCAGCCACTCTCATCCAGCCCACTACCAGCCAGCCTTCGAATGTCATCATTCCATCTTGTCGCAGAGCGTCCAACACTACGCTTACCGAGTCGTGGTCTCCACTCAAGACTTTATGGCTCCAACGGTTATCAGTTCTGCGGCTGAATGTGACCAGCCCACTGTCACTTCAGTTTGCTAATTCGGTGGTGGTGTCAAATCATATAGATTTCTATTAATTAGTTTGGCGTTGAGAGAAAAATATTATAAAGATATGCTTTATTGCACAGAATACACATGTATGTTACAACAACAAACTGAACAGTAAGTCGGTCTTATCGCTTTTACCGATTTCTTTAAGGCAACCTATGGATAGAGGCTTTCTTCTACCCTGTGGTGGCTTGGTTGGCATCCCAAAGGTTTTTTAAACGGCTAGAATAAAGATTCATTGAACCCACCGACTTGCTCGTGCGCAGAATCGAATCTCCCAATTGTGTTCGTCGAAAATAGGTCGAAAACACACGCAATGATATTAGTCTGTGTTTGATAACCCAAGATGAACCCGAGTGACGCCAGAGGCTAAATATAGCGCGAAACAACTATTACTATATTTGTGTTAAGTTGAACCACAGTGGTAATGTACCCAGAGACTCGACATATATTTTTACATTTTTATGTGAAAAGTGGCAGACGAGCAGACGGATCACCTGATGGTAAGCGATTGCCGCTACCCATAGACATCTGCAGCACCAAATTAGTTACATGCTTAAGATGGTAAATGCTTCCGGCCTAGATGGCGACGTTGGTTGAGCAACCGTGGGAGGGCCACGTTTCGGCATGAATGGGCCGGCTCGACCGGAGTGATACCACGGCCTCACAAAAGACCGGCATGAAGCAGCGCTTGTGCTGTGTTTCGTTGAGTGAGTTAGAGCGCCGAAGGCCCCATTAGGGGAAGGGGGTTAAGGCACTTGTGACCCTACTGGTGTTGCAGCTTTCTATTGGCCGCGGCAATCGCTTACCATCAGGTGATCCGAAACATGTTGTTCTGACAAGTTCATTGCCATCTTATTGATAAATGTACGAGAAACACGTAAATAAAGATATTCTGTTCTATTCCGTCTCCTCATCTGCCACCTATCTCATATAAAAATGTTTTCCTACTCGTTTTCTTTACGCTGTGGCTTAACATTCAGTTGCTCTTTAGAATATGTAAATATGCTTATATGAATAATCGAAGTGGAAGTCGAGCCTAATGTACTGTGAGAGATTCCACATTTATCTAACCAAGTTACAGCCATTGGTACAGACAGCCGCACATCAGGGTACCTACTGAAATCAGTCAATTGTCTCATATTTAAAAATATATAAATTTCCAACCAGTATTCGGCGACGGCGGCTAATTTTAAGATTAGCCACGTAGGCAGGGTATATTAGTGGTCAAGTGTGTGCGCAAACACAGGTGCACTATCTATTACCATCTTAATTTGATGGGACGCCAGTATGACACGACCGTAGCGAGATTGGGAGCAAGCGTGCTATTCCGAAGCACGGGGGTAAAAAATTGAATAGATGCTCATATCTTGGTAGTAAAGTCTTGAGTGGAGACCGCGACTCGGTAAGCGTAGTGTTGGACGCCCTGCGACAAGATGGGATGACATTCGAAGGCTGGCTAGTGTGGGCTGGATAGGAGTGACCGAAAATCGGAAGCGGTGGCCTGCATTAGGGGAAACCTATGTCCAGCAGTGGACGAGTGTGGGTTCCTGATGATGAAAGTCTCTACACGGTATACAGGGTGTATCCGTGAACATTAACATCCCTTTAACCACGTATTCTACCACCCATTCTGAATAACTTTTGTTTAACGAATTTTCGAAATTCGTATCCCCATACAAAATGACCAAGTCGCGTGACCGACTTTGTATGAAAAGTTGTAATTTTTTTTATGTGAATTTCGAAAAGTTATAGAACAAATGTTGTTCAGGATGGTTAATAGAACACGTGGTAAAAGGGATGTAAATGTTTACAGATACACCCTGTATGTTTACACCGTTAAGAATAATTACATTTTTTTACGCGTTGTATAATCTTATTGCCATTTTGTATTAGCTGATTAATTTTGTCTTAGAAAAAACCCGTTACTATACTCATCAAAAGTATTTACTAATGATTAATAACAAGTTGCTAATCAATAATAGCGGTGACAAAAACATTCCGCTTCTTAGGAATGTACCAATCAATCATAGCTATAAACCAGTCAGACAGGTGAGTCGAACCAACATTACTTAGGTGTGTAACATTACATTGTACGTTGTCGTTACACCGCGATACCAGTAATACTAGCATTGGTTGATTTGTAATCGTTTGTTCTAAGCCCTTTAATACAGAACGGGTTCTAAATTTAGTCATGATTTAAAAATCATAATCATATTATCATAATGGTAGGTACATGTATTATGGACCCTGCAAGGGTGTCGCAAATCTTAAAAGCTAAATAATCAAAATATTTCTATAATAAATTTAACAAGAATTAAATTATTCATTGATTAATTATTGATCCTCAAATAATAATAAAATTAATAATATTCAACTGGTATCTATACCTAATATAAAAAAAAACATTCAATTTAAAAAATCTTTCAGCGTGTAATAACATTTTTCAGTCAAGAATTCTCTTAATTAAAAAAAAAATGTTATCACTTTCGATTTGCTTGATAGTTAGGTATCTTGTTGTATACTTTTATGGACATATGGTAGGTTCAAAAGCTAAATGATGCCATCACTTTCATAAAGGTGACAAATAAAAGTGACAGCAAGCGTAGACTAAATCAGCGGTAGCTTGCATAATATTTGATATTCATAAATGTTTTGTATAGACTTAAGTGAATAAATATCTATCTCTTTCGTCTATATCTAAACCTTTTAGACTACGTTTATGAAAAAAAAAATACATCTACGGTGCCCGTAGATACAAATAATTCTTTGCATTTAGTTGTGTACTTTTGCAATTATTACCTTTAAAAGCTCTTCATTTGAATACCACACTTAAAGTGCCTACTTATTTAGTATGTACATGTTTTTTTCTTCAAGGCGGCCATTATCTCTTCGTTTTAAGCGATAAGACCACCGAAATTGTACATTAAATTTCTGTAAATGTCTAGTTTCTTACGTTTGAATGTTGTGCAAAACTATATCTATCTATTATTGCGCATTTATTCCGCCATAGTGTTTTTGTCAAAATAAATCTAATTATGATAATGTACTTGGCAAAACGAAAGGATTCTATCAATACCACATGTGGAATGTTATGGAGTAACGGTGACATAAAGACAATTTCGAGGAACATCGAAAAAATTTTACACTAAGCCCAAGTGCTAATATCTAAAAAGGCGTTAATTGCATTTCGTTGATTTTGAATTTTCAACCTTGTAATGCATAGCCTATAAAATTGAAAAATACAAAATCAACCAAATGCGGCTTAACCCTTAATCGGATATGAGTCATTGAGAATTTCATTGGATTGCGTTCTTATGTTGTGATGGATAAGGTTCAAAATCTGGTGGGAACTATTTTCCTAGTGTCCGAATAAGCTTTTTAGATACAGCACGGGCAGGCAATTTCTTTGTAGTTTTTTTGGGCAGTTGTATAAAAATAAACACATTTAGCGCCGCCTATTAACATGACCATGTAACAATTAACGAGTCAGTAAGCCTCTCCTAATTGTCTTACCCGTTAATTTCTCATTTATTTCGACATCTTATACATTCTACCTAATTAACTGCCAATTACCTTTGCCCTACCACAGTATAATGACTCCGAGCGGTGAGACAAAACTTTTATTAAATAAATTCACACATATTTTTTTTATGCGATAGGTGGCAGACGAGCAGACGTTTCACCTGATGGTAAGCTATTACCGTCGCCCATAAACATATGCAACACCAGTAGAGTTACAAGTGCGCTGTCAACCTTTAACCCCCTTTCCCTCAATTGGGCCTCCGGTACCCTCACTCACTCGGCGAAACATAGCGCAGGAGCTGTTTCACGCCGGACTTCTGAGATGCCGTGGTATCACTCCGGTCGAGCCGACCCATTCATGTCTCGTGGCTCTCCCACGGTCAAAACAAGTGATTAAGCTGCTTAGTACGAGTACGGAGTCAAGTCAATGTAGGTACAAGATGTTGTATGAATTTAAAGTTTCGTTACTGGCCTCTCTATGCTGTGGCCTAACCTTTACTCAGGTCGTGATAATGAGAGAACTGAACCAATTCCCTTTAAAATAATATTAAGATTGGTCCTTTATAATTAAGTTCCCCTGGGAAGGAAAAGACGATTATAAGCTATTGATGTTATGAGCTGGCAACTAGAACGCGCCTTTCATACTGCTCTGGCCTTTTCAAATCTATGTGCTTTCTACCTGATTGGCATTTTCGGAATTTAAACCAATTAAGCCGCGGTAAGCTCTACCCATACAACCTGGAACCATTCTACAGAACGCTACGCTTCCAGCGCTCATTTTTCCCGCGCACGTGCAAATTGTGGAATGACCTTCCAGTTGCGGTGTTCCCTGATCGCTATGACATGTCCTTTTTTAAACGAGGTTTGAAAAGAGTACTTCTTTCACGGTAGGCAGCGGCATGACTGTGCATTTGTTGACTGACTGGCATTGTTGTTGTCTATGAGCGGCGGTTACCATTTACTATCAGATGGGCCGCATGCTCGTCTGCCTACTTCAGCAAAAAAAAAAACTATGAATTAGGGTCGACAATAAAATGTAGTAACTGCATTTTCGTTATGCGTAATATCTATTATAGCTGTACCTAACTACTAATGGCAGCGCTGTTGGCATTACTTTTTCAAACGCTGTCATTATGAAAACGTGTGTCCATTAATTTAATACTTGCATATTTTTAGTAACTGATAAAGATCAACCCTCTAGCCACATAGTGGATATCTACCCACATGTTGTCATGTTACATTACACAGTTCGTTGGATCGACGTCAAAGACAAAGAAATTGTAATTTTAAATTTTCATTGTCGAAGTATTTTGATTAGATTAATTTTAATTTGATTCGGGTAACCGCAGACGAGGGGTCGAATGTTTGAAAAAAAAATCTGTCGTACACTTTTAAAATTATATTGAAAGGCTTTAAATATTATAGATGCGAGATGGATGATTTATTTCTACCAATGTTAAGTGAAAGTCGCATTAGAAAATAATAAGCCGTATGTAATTTGCAACTCGTTTTTGCTCGCTCATCGACTTCTGCAACACAGACCTTCGAGCCAAGTGCATAAATCACTGAATTTATGTAAATTGCTGACTCTAATTTATTTTGACAATAAAGAAATGTATTATTATAATCAAAGTAGGTATCTTCGGTGTTTTTATAAGAGACTAGCGGCCGCCCGCGACTTCGTCCGCGTGGAAAAGTAACTTTTTAGCCCCCTTTCAACCCCTTGCAACCCCCTTTTCGCAATAAAAAGTAGCCCATGTTCTTTCTCAGGGTCTAAATTATTATCTGTATAATAAATTTCATTTAAATCCGTTGAGTTGTTTTGGCGTGAAAGAGTAACAGACAGACAGACAGACAGAGTTACTTTCGCATTTATAATATTTAGTATGGATTGTAAGTGCAAAGGTAACCGGGAGATCTATTTTTGAATTTTCGATTCGTCCAAACAAAACTACTCGTTTTACAAGTCACGTCGTCTCGTGAGTCGCATGGTTCATAATTTTCCCTATTTTTGAAATCACTCGCTTAGGGTATTGCTAAGCTTGTCAAAGTATAGTGTTAACTCGTTTCACGTTGACGTAAATGCGTCCACTCGCTTCACGGAAACGAGTGGTCTATACCACTCGTTGCAAAAAGCTCGTTTTTGCGAATGATTCAAAAATACGGATGTCAAAAATCATGCGAGTCACACATTTTTTAGTGACACGACAATTCAAAAATAGGTCTCCTGTTTGGCGTAAAATGATAAATACTTATACTGTGCTGTGATTACCTGTACTTAGCAGTGAGTACGGAGCTAATGGTGAAGCATGACAGTATAACCATTATAACCCTTCACAACCGGAATAATATTTTGTTGATGACGTATGTCAGCTGTCTACTGTCAGCCGACGTATGTCAGTTTTGTCAAATACAAATAATAATATTGGTTACGTCCGAGACATATGACAGCGTTGTCAATTTTAGTTTATGCTTGTACATTTTCCTGGCCGGTTATAGGTCATCTCCTTATGTAAATTAAAATAATTCTGTAATATTACTTAAGCTCATAATCACGTTTTCATTCAGAGCAATATTTCAGAGAAAATTAAAATTGGATTGCAGATTAAAATGTAAAAGTAAATTGATTTTTAAGGTGATTAAAGTTTCATTCATATGAAATGAAATATTTATTTGCTCGTAATAAGTTTTTAACGAGTAAGCATACATTTGTAGTGCTTTTATTGATTCTGCTATAATTGAAATGACCTGCCGTACCAAGTATCAATACCATTTATAAAGAGATAACTTCTATAGACAACGAAAAGGCTTATAGGTAAACCGAAAACACGAAACGCTTGCGCGATGTAATTGAGCACAGCGCCATCTATTGGTTCATTTCTGAATTACGGTCCCGAAGCAAAGTGAGGGCGGGCCACTAGTATAATAATAAAAAAAAGATCAATCGTATTACAGAAATTTAGACATCTCCTATTTAAAATATAATATTTCAGATAAGATAAATTCTTTTTATGGAGTCTGATATAAAATTAATCCACCAGGTTCAGGTAGACCGACGATCTAGTGAAGGTCGCGGGAGTCCCTAGGATGCGGGTGGCACAGGACCGATCTATGTGGAGGCCTATGTCCAGCAGTGGACGTCTATTGGCTGAAATGATGATGATGATAAAATTAATACTCCCACGTTGACCCTCCCGTGCATACTAGTACCTAATTATTTGTTGAGTTAAATAAAATATTCTATTCTATTCCATAAAAGGTGAAGGGTCGTCGGTTTATCAATAGAACATCCATTATCCGTGAGTCGTTGTTTACTAAGCTTTAGAAAAACAGCAGTAAATGCTAGGTAATTGGAGAATTACTTGATATATTTTGCTGATAAGTCAAACTCGTGGTTGTTGAAAACAATGGCACCACCTCAGTGGTTCTCAACCTTTTACGGTATAATCATGGAGCCACGCTTCGGCATCAATGGGCCGGCTCGACCGGAGTGATATCAACAGCCGAGCCAAAAATCGTAGAGCAAATGTTGTTCAGAATAGTTGGTAGAAGAGATGGTTTCTGGTTTCATTAGGTTTGGAGTGATTCAATTGAATATCTCCAATTCTCCATGTATGATTTACGATTTTTTTTTATGAGATAGGGGGCAGACGATCAGACGGATCACCTGATGGTAAGTGATTACTGCCGCCCATGGACACCCGCAACACCAGAGGAGTCGCAAATGCGCTGCCGACCTTTTAAGAAGGAATACGCTCGCTTTTGTGAAGGTTTGTAGGTCGTATCGGTTCGGAAATACCGCCGGTGACAGTTCATTCCATAGTTTTGTAGTTCGAGGTAGAAAGTTTCTTAAGAAACGAACAGTTGAAGATTGCCAAGCATCTAAATGATACGATGTGTAAATAGCTATGATCATAGTTGGCTTCCAAGGACAAGTTTTAAGAATCTATATGAAAAAACACGGGATCTTACTACGGTGAGTCCGGGTCCCGTTTGGAGCCAAGCAAACGGTCAGTTAACCACAAACCACTGGTTGGAAACCAATGCTCTACAACTCTAATTCAATGGTATTGAAATACAATCGATAGTTTTTCAAACAACGTCGGTGATTTGTATTCAATATAAACCGATACGGCACGCGATGTGAAGTTATGAATGGGGTTATTAAAATAAATACATACTTCTATTGCACCTACTCAGTAGAAAGATAGATAGATAGATAGATACTCTTTATGCACAACACATTACAGAACTTAATGCTAAAGAAAGATAAAGAATAACTGGCAAATGCGAATTGGAATTGCCCTGGAAGGGTTCTGTCGCAGTTAGTAACCCTTGTTTTCATTTAATTGGCATAAACGGGACTTAACGCGAGGATATTTAAATATAATATGTACATTATTACACTTATTGCTTGACGTTTGAACCTACAATTGTGGTCACAAGCGGACTGGAGGCGCACGGGGTGGTTTAGTCCCGTTTATGTCAAGTATTTGTATAATGCAACGCTAATTGTTTTCATATTTGAGTTAATTGAAGTAAAATTCTGCTTTTCAATTTCATACTTATATATTTTTTAATTCGTTATTAAAAAAACCTACTCGCTTGATTTCGTTCTCCATCGTAGTTTTTATGTTAATATGCCTACGACGTATTTTTTTTTTGGATTTATCACTCTCTTATTTTAGAAATTAGAGACATAACGACACATTTTCCACTTTGAAAGTGGCATTTAACTAGATAGGCCAACGCTTGACCACAATCGCACCTGATGGAAAGTGACGATGAGGTCTAGGATGACACGCGTTTGCCTAGAAGATGCCTGTTCGCTGTAGCCTTAAAGATTTCCAGATTAAAGTTGTAAGGAAGAACAGTCCACGGCAAATTCTTCTATTTGATTTTTCAAAAGTAATAAAACAATGTCGTTCAGAATCATTAGTAGCACACGTGGTTAACCTGTTAACATATTTACTTCTAGATAGTATTTTTTATTTCTTAACTTATTATTTTTAAGACCGGTTGTAGAGGTCAAAAGAGTGTATCAATCTAAATCCTGTCTACATTAAAACCGGCTGTAGGTTATACTTATTTGTAATTTTGACATTCTAAGTTTTCTGTAGGGACATAAGTTGTATAAATAGGTACTTCTTTTATTTCTAATTTTAAAATATCAAAAACAAACGTGATGTCATTTCTACAAGGTGTCTCTAGAAAATTTACATTTTTATGTCAACCATAAAAATGGAAAAATTTCAAACCTTATTGTAGCATCATTTCAGTAGTCTGTCTATATATCCCCTTATTTCTGAAACGTGATATTATTGAGTTGGTATATGGTCATTAAATGTTTTAATGGACTTAAATTAAATAAAGAATAATCTATTTCTATGGTCCCCTGAAGTTGAGATTTTTTTTATTACCTATATAGGGGGCAGACAAACAGACGGATCACCTGATCGTAAGCGATTACCGCCGCCCATGGATACTCAAGAGGAGTTAACAAGTGCGCTATCGCTCTCTTTTTGTAATAAATTAGAAAAGCTATGATTTCATTCCTGGACAAGTGGGGTTTTCTGCAAAAACCTATAGACGGCGTTACGTAGACGCCTCCTTCAAAGGCGGACCCTTTGACGACAATGGTTGTATTGTACCATTTGTACCTGTGTATTACGGAACTTTGTGATTTTGACATGATACGTCAAAACTAATCCATTCGGTGTTTGACGTGTCGTCAAGTACTTCCATCACCACCATCTTGCTGATTTTTTATGAGTAAAAATCCTCATTTAGGACGATTCTACCTACTTCTATTCTACTTTCTAATCCGACTCGTGCTTCGCAAGTTTTTTGATTAAGTAGAGCATTTAGTTTTATAAATTCAGCACTTTTAGAAAGGATTTCGAACATTTTGTTTTATAACATAAATTGTGAATTAGCATAACAAATGTCGAGGGCTCACCGTAAACTTTAGTTATGTTACGCGAGCATACGTAGAATGAATGCTGTTAAATTTCGTAAAAGTTATAGAACAAATTTTCATCCAAATTATAGGTATAATAACTACTCGAAGTATTTTAGGTTACAACTGTTTTCTAGCTTATTTGTACGTACAGCCACACATCAAAGTATACAAAACTGTCAAATTTCTTCAATCGACTCTCATCTTACTGTCATACACATTGAGTTGAATATCAATTGAGGAAATTTGACAGGTTGTGGTAACCTGATGTGTGGCTGACTGTACACAAAAATAAGCTTAAAATTAATTTATTATAATTTTGATACTAGGTGATGCGATTGAATTTTAAGTAATTGTAGGTAGGTACACAGGAACATGTAATTTGCAATTCATATTTTATTTATTTAATAATGTTCGTAATGAAAAATTCACGTAACATCTCATACAGGGTGTTCCAAGACTTCAAGGGAAAATACCTTAAATCTTTTTTTTAGCACTTTTTATTAATAAAAAAAAATGTGTCTTGAGCATCAATGGCGATAGCTTATCGCTGTTTTTAAATAAACAAATGATTATGAGAATACATCACATATCTAATTAAATCGATTAAGTATTCACAAAGTATTTTAAACCTTGTGTTATGTATGTTATAGGAATCAATGAATATTAAGTAAGTAAATGTTTGAATATTTAGTCACTATTATGGTTGGTTAGGTTTTTTTAAACGTTTTTGTTTATTAAATTTTCTTTAAATGTAACCTTTTGTCGTTAAAAAAAAACTAAGCAAAAGAACGTAATAAATTTCGACGACTTTCATAAAGGTTAAAAAAAGGTTTTGTCTTTCTTTCTTTAGGTACACAACTTCTTGTGTTACTACATTCTGGGTTTCTACCACATTGTTCGTACGAGCTACCTGCTCATTGACCTAAGAATTTGACATGATTCTAAAGATAACAACTTTAAATAGTTACATAGAAATACAAAATAAACTTATTGAATTTGAAAAAAATATTCTTCTTTTACCAGTCAATAAAATTTGGGTCAAATTTTAATACAGTAAACAACTTATGACGTGAACAAAAGTACATATAAGTCCAAAACAAGTATTCTCAAAGAATTTGGTGAACTGCCTTGACCCAAAACTTTGACCAAATCTTCCATAGCCAATCTAGAGCGACTGACTAATGACTAAAACTATTTAAAACTAATAAATCAAAAGTTACCTGTCTTTGATTTCCGCCTTCTCTGGATTGCATTCCGAATTTATAATAACACCGTTCATTTTGTATTTGTAAACAATCTCAAAAACACATTCACTACATAAAATTTGAATCTTAAATTTTTGTTGCTATCACACTTTTTAAAAAGACAAAGGTTAAAGTTGTAAAAAGTTTTTAAAACTACATTTCAATTATCGAAGGCTAAATTTTTTCTCACTAAACACTGGCACATAACTTTGCTACACCAAAAAGGCTTGTGAGCACCACATTTAGTTTTTAAACTTTAAAACTTCACAGATAAGTTGATATGTTACGGAGGAGGTTGCAAAAAAAGTTTGCGAGTTGTCTCTGAGAGATGGTTTCACTTTTTGACTTTTCGAAAGTTGCGGAGGAGTGAACTTTTGGAGGAGGGACGGGCGTCTGTGTGCGGCAGAGTGCCGTGCGGCAGTGTAGCCGCGCGCGAGCACCGGCCGAAAGCGGCACAGAGTAGCGCAGACGCGGCAACGCGGTACAGTGTAGGCAGAATGTAGATTTAACTCACGTGGGAGAGCCACTGTTCAGCATGAATGAGCCCGCTAGAGCAGAAAGAAACCACGGCCACACAGAAAACAAACATAATAAGTTTGCGCTGTATTTCACAGAATGAGTTAGCGTACCGTAGATACAATCGGGGGGAAAAGTAGGTTATAAGGTTGGCAGCACTCTAGTGACTCCACAATGGGCGGTGGTAATCAATCTAATTTACTATCAGGTGATCTGTCTGCTTTTTTGCCACCTATCACATACCATATCGGGAAGTTATGTGTAGTGGTTTGGCTCTAGCAGTATTTTCTGACGTGCAAAGTTTTGTGCTGTAAAGTTTTTTTATTTCTTTAGGTTACCATTAGAGGTCATCTTGATTGTCCTCAATAAAAAAAAAACCATCAGATGGGGTACATTCTCGTCTGCCTAGGTATTTCCGCAATAAAAATGTCAATTATTATAAAAGAAAACTATTTAGATATAAATAGGTCTACTAAACTTTTAACACTTGCTTTTCAGGAAAGATCTAATTTGATATAAAACTTTCACTTTAACATCGTACGGCCAAGACAGCAGACACAAAAGAAAATCAATTGTTTTTGCCTCGTATGAGGCTTTTGGGTCTTACGACGTGCCCCTTCTGCGAGTGGCGCCACCGGTATTCTGTGGGCAACCAGTTGCGCGCATGTGGCGCGCGCACGGCCTCGCGTTCCGAGTGGTTACACCAACACTCCTCCGGGGAACAGGTTCATAAGTCACAACATGCCCATTGTTCCCGTTATGTACAGTTTTTCAATAATTTTTATTTTTGTGTGATAGGTGGAAGATCGTCGACGGGGCAGGCCTAGAAAAATATGGTGTGACGATTTGTATAAGTATGTCCAAGATTGGCAGTCAAGGGCGTTGGACAGGGATCTATGGAGGAACTTGGGGGAGGCCTTTGCCCAGCAGTGGGACTCTATAGGCTAGCTAAAAAAAAAGGTGGAAGATGAGCAGACGGATCACCTGATGGTAAGCGATTGCCGCCGCCCATAGACTCCCGCAATACCAGTAGAGTCACAAGTGCGCTGCCAACCTTTAACCCTTTCCCCCCAATTGAGCCTCTGGTACTCTCACTCACTCAACAAAAAACACTTGTATTGATGTCTATGAGCGGTTACCGTTTACCATCAAGTGGGCCGCATGCTCATCTGCCTATTTCGGCAATAAGTCGGTTCCCTAACTGATACACATACCTAGAGCAGCACTTGCGCCGAGTTAGGGTAACGGAGGCCCAATTGCGGCAAAGGGGTTTGAAAGGCTTGCAGCGCACTTAGGACTCTACTGGTGTTAGAGGTGTTTAAGGTCGGCGACAATCGCTTACCATCAGGTGATCCGTCTGCTCTTTTGCTACCTATCACATATACAATTCGTGAGTAAGATAGACAATCTTAACTCCATCATCGGCAAAACAACTTTCCCTTTAGTATATTTGGTTTGTTAGATTTCGTACGGCCTCATACGCAGCGCCCAACCAAATTGAGATTGGTTAAGCCAACTCATTACATCCCGCGGGAACGCTCTTTAGACGAAAACACCCTGACATTTTATTACATCCTGAAATAGTATGAGGATTCTTTCACTGTAAATAGTTTTTACTATAACTAGACGCAAATACAGACGGTAGAATTTTTCATAATTATTGACGCATATCATCGATATAATCACTAGAATCTATAAGCCTTGACGTGGACTATGAGGTTGATCACTAAATAGTATTGATTATAATTTTTATTGTAATTTATTATACTATGACTAATTTTCGACTTATTCAATAATTATGCAAATATTTTGACGATTTAGTAAATTACATGTTTGCACAATTTTCTTGCATTTTTTTTTTAAACTGAACATGTACACCGTAATGGTACGAAATGTTGAAACTAGTTATAATTTACTATTTTTTTTATGTGATAGGTAGCAGACGAGCAGGCGGATCACCTGATGGTAAGCAATTGCCGCCGCTCATGGACACTTGCAACACCAATGGAGTTACAAGTGCGCTGCCAACCTTTTATCCCCTTCCCCCGGGTGGGCCTCCGGTACCCTCACTCACTCAGCGAAACACAGCACAGGGCCGCTTCACTCCGGTTTTCTGTCAGGCAGTGGTATCACTCCGGTCGAGCCGGCCCATTCATGCCGAAGCTTGGCTCTCCCACAGTTAAACTACTACTACCTTTACTTATTGTCCACATGTTTAAACAAATAATTTATCTTTATCTTTAACCTGCGATTTAGTTCTGTCTTGAACAAATAGCCCTGACGTGCCGGTTATTGGTCAGTTGATTTGGGTTCTGTCTTCGGCTAACCAACTTAGGACGAAAATGAAGTTAGCTTGTTTTGTACAACTCTGTTTATGTAAGGACTTGTTGCCTGCTCTAAATTTGTTTCGTAGTCTAATAGATGGCACTAGATGTCGATTTTATCTCGCAATTGCTTTGTACTTTAGAATTACCAAAATACCTGGTGGTTTTCTGTAGAATTTACCACCTAAATTATATAGATTGCAAAGTTGACTTCACAAAAGTACTAGCAAATAAGGTTAAAATACCACGCTAGAAAAAAATTGCATATTTATGATACGTTTCGGAAAATGTATACACGAAACACAAAAATAAAAGTCATACTTTCTTAACGCCGGTCTTTGTATCACTTCGGTCGAGCCGGCCCATTCATGCCGAAACGTGGCTCTCGCACGGTCAATAAATGAAATGATGATATTGCCATTCTTTAAAATTCTTCATTCTTTTATAATTGGGTGGGTATTGAACTCAGGATCTCAAGCCACTGTGTACTTTTATATTATATCTTGTTTTGCTCATAAGTTTGTTTTAGACAGTAAGTTAATCTGAATAAACATTTTATTTATTTATTATTTACTAGCCACTGCGCCGACGCAGTCTCGTGGAAGGAACTATAACAGTATTAGTGTGTTGTTTGCTTAGTGTGCAGCGTCTAATTGGTGACAAACCAGCTGCCCGGGGGACGGCGAGCGAGCCTCCCCCGGGAAATGTCGCTTTAGTAAAGGATTTATTGTAGCGGAAGCCAGAGAGAAGGGGACAGTGAGGTAACTTCACACAGAACCATAGTCAATGATAAATAAATAATCCTACTACTATTATAAAGGCGAAAGTTTGTAAGTATGGATGTATGGATGTATGGATCTTTGTTACTCTTTCACGTAAAAACTACTAAATGGATTTGAATGAAACTTTACCACAATATAGCTTATACATCAGAATAACACACAGGCTACAATTTATAAAAATATATTGTGTGGATTGTCCAATATATGACGGTAAGTGTCAATAATTAACTCCACGCGTACGAAGTCGCGGGCGGCCGCTAGTAAATAAATAAAACTTTATTGAAAAATCGTCAGAACAATCAAACAAAATAAAAAGTCTACTTTAACTAATGATAGCCGGATAGAGTAAATAAGTACGCCCTCTGCAAGACATTTTTACTTGGGAGAGCCACGCTTTGGCTTGAATGGGTCGGCTCGACCGGAGTGATACCATAGCCTCACAGAAGACCGGCGTGAAGCAGCGCCTGCGCCTGCGCTATGTTTCGCCGAGTGAGTGAGGGTACTGAAGGCCATATTGGGGGGAAAGGGGATTAATGGTTGGCAGCGCACTTGTGTCTCTACTGGTGTTGCAGGTGTCTATGGGCGGCGGCATAATAATTACTCCGTTATCTAGATAATCTAGATTAGGTACTTCAGTTATCTAGACAAATTTAATTCTTAATTTGACATGTAATTTGTATCTCAATTCTTAATTTGACATGTAATTTATTGATACGTAATTTATCTTGTACCATAATAAGTAATTTAATTTATAATTTGACTTAATTTGTTTATTATTTCTATCGACGCACTTATTATTGTATTAATTATTGTATATGTAGTATGTAGCGCTCTTCAGCGCATAGTTGTGTAATGAACTTGTAAGCATCTAGGCATACATATTTTTAGACTACAATCTCGATATGTACATACTACAATTTCACACTACAAAAATGGTCTCATTGTCATTGATTGTAATCTGTTTTGTGTGCTATAATAATAAATAAATAAATCTAGACAACGGAACTAATTTTGATGACCACTCGGATTGAGAGACGCCGGTCTTCTATGAGGCCGTGGTATCATTCAAAATAGTAACACCAATCAACCTGGTCTCAAACTAGGGCAACCCCTGTGCTATGAGTACCAGGTGACGATAATTAACGGGGGGCGTCAACCCATAACACCCAGACCCAAGAAAATTTAGAAAATGTAGTTTCCTAAATTCACTTGACTGGGAATCAAACCCGGGTCCTTTCACGCTTCGGGCGAACACCTTAGCCACTGCGCCATCGAGGCCGTCTAGATTTTTTTATGTGATATGTAGCAGATGAGCAGGCGGATGACCTGATGGTAAGCGATGGCCGCCGCCCATGGACACCTGCAACATCAGTGGAGTCACAAGTGCGTTTCTAACCTTTTATAAGACGACCCATTTGGCGTAGTGGTTTGAGCGCCGGTTGAGACGCAAGGGTCGCGGGTTCGATTCCCGCATCAAGACAAATGTTTGTTGATGAAACAGATATTTGTCTTGGGTCTGGGTGTTTGTAGTTCCTTCGTTGTTTCTGGTTTCCATAGTACAAGGGAAAACCTTAGTTTGGGACCAGGACAATGTATGTGATGTTGTCTCAATTTATTTATTATTTATTTATTATCCCCTTCCCCTGATGGGCCTCCGGTACCCTCACTCACTCGGCGAAACACAGGACAGGAGCTGTTTCATGCCGGTTTTCTGTGAGGCAGTGGTATCACTCCGGTCGAGCCGGCCCATTCATGCCGAAGCATGGCTCTCCCGCAGTTACCGAAGCATGGCTCTGGAACAGTTAAAATACAATACAGTTAAGATACAATGTCTTCACTGATTTCTCTACACTGTGACAGGGTGGTATCCGGGCGCATGCTCCATGCAACTCTCGTCTGTTGCATCTGGCGATTTATTGCTGCACGCAACAGCAGTACAGTGCAGTTGGTCCTTTATTTTTAATCCCACTACAGAGAGGTCTGCACTTCGTAAAGGTGGGATAGATGCTGTAGTAGGATAGATAGAAATAGAAATAGAAAAAATCTTTATTCAAGTTAGGTCCATACAGAACAGTTATGAATGTCAAAACATAATATAATCTACCACTGGTTCGGAACGTCGATTTCTACTGAGAAGACACCAGCAAGAAACTCAGTAGTTACTCTTTTTAAATAGTAATAAGTTACAGAGTTTCATTTGAGCAAAATAACTTAAAATAATGATGCCTCAGACAACATGAATACTAAACTCAGCTCTTAGTGTAGCCCTTAGCCACAAAATAAAGACTCTTGACACAGAAGGCTGACTCAGCCTTAATTTTGAATTTAGAAGAGTTCGTTGACATATGCTAGGGTTGCTCTACCACAGGCCTCGACAGTTTGACAATCTTATATCATAAGTTAGGATTAATGTGGTCGAAAAGGCGTTTTTGCCCGTTAGTGCGCATGCGTGAGTACATGACATATTTTTAGCTCTTAGTGGGCATTCAGCCTTCTGTGTCAGAGTCTTTATTTTGTGCCTAAGCGTCGACGGGTGGGAGGGAGGGGATACGCTTGTGTTTAAACGAAAGATTATGAGTGTAGTGTTTTGAGGCATATATCCTACTACGTCATCTATCCCGCCTTTACCTTATTTCACCTGGCATTCCTGGCAAGTTACGGAGAGCTTGGAAAACAGGAAAACGTGACCATTCAACTGTGGGAGAGCCACGCTTCAGCATGAATGGGCCTACCGAAGTGACCACAGCCTTACAGAAAACCGGCGTGAAGTGAAGCAGCTCCTGTGCTGTGTTTCGCCGAGTGAGTGAGTACCGGAGGCTCATCGGGGGGGAAGAGGATAAAAGGTTAGCAGCGCACTTGTTGCATGTGTTCATGGGCGGCGGCAATTGCTTACCATCAGGTGATCCGCCTGCTAAATAAAAAAAACAAAAAAAAAAAAACAGAAGACTGGCGTGACGCAGCGCATGCGCTTTGTTTCTTCGATTAAGTGAGGGTACCGGAGTTGGCGCATTTGTGACTCAACTGGTGTTGCAGGTGTCTATGGGCGGCGGCAATCGCTTACCATCAGGTGATCCGTATGCTCATCTGCCGCTTATTACATAAAACACGAGTTAGACACAAAGTTCAAGGTTCAATGTCTGTAAACAAACAAACGAACCGATAAAGACACGATATGTGTAGGTGTTTCATTATTGACACTTTATTTATATCGGTGGGACGTGCATACTGTCGTCTTATTGTGTGGGCTGGTGAGTCTGGTATCAGGGATTGATTCACACTTAGACACCTGCAAGACCAGTAGACTCAAAAGTGTGCAACCAACCTTTAACCCCCTTTCCTCTTACCGGAGGGTATCCCTTAACTTACTCGACGAAACAGGCGCTGCTTCACGCCGGTCTTCTGTGAGGCCGGTATCACTTCAATCGAGCAAGCCCATTCATGACGAAGCGTGGCTCTCCCACGGTTCGTGTGCGTTCATAGTAATGGAATAAGACGTTTTCCTGAGACCTAACAATATGACCAAAGGCGAAAGATTTCACAATAAAATAAACTAAATAAAATAGAATATAATAATCTTTATTGCTATTATATAACTGTGTACAAAATATGATAGTAATCTTATAATCTAGGTATCAATAGTTCCCTGTATCGGGCATGCAATATTTTAACTTATAACTAGAAAAAATATTTACAATAATTTACTAAACTACTAATGTTTTGCGCCAAAATATTCGTTTAAATTATATAAAAAAACACAAACATCACAAAAAACATTTTTTTTAACAGTCCATTAGTTCCTTTTTAAAAGTAGGCAATTTTAGATTTTTTATAATACAAAAATAAAACCAAAAAACACTGTCCTTCTCCATTGGCCAGCAGTGCCGTGTGCTTATATGCTGGGTTATGTTGTGCTTACTACTCTACGTGGTCCTATAGACTTAGATATACAGCTCTACAGGAGCTATAGAAGCGACAGCTCTACAGTAGAGCCACGCATCACCAGCGGCCCACTTACCCGTGAAATTAAATATCAATAACCAAGAGACTGTCTCTAGGCTCTACCAGCGCTACTACTGTAAACTATAAGCGGGTGTTTGTACCTTCGGATATTTGGAGTGGAAATTTTGTTAGGTAGAGTTCGTAAATAAAACCGTCGCGTAACGAACAAGAATGTTTTAAGTCAAACGAGCAAATGGGTCACCTGATCGTAAGTGATAACTAGTGATCGGGAGGGGCGCTTGTTTACTTAAATGTAAAAATCTTATATACCTACTATTTATGTTCTTCTATATCTATCTATCTATACTATTTATAAAGAGATAACTTCTATTATAGACAACGACAAGGCTTATTGGTAAACCGAAAACACGAAACGCTTGCGCGACGTAATTGGACACAGCGCCATCTATTGGTTCATTTCTGAATTACGGTCCCGAAGCGAAGTGAGGGCGGGCTACTAGTAAAGAGATAAACTCCATAGACATCGACAAACCTTATATGATACTTACCGAAAAGGCAAAACACTAGCGTGTTGCAATCGACTCCCAGCGCCATCTATTGGCAGGCAATGGAACTACTGTCCCGAAACGAAGTGAAGACGGGTTACTAGTATAGAAATAATCTAACTGGCCGGATGGCGCATTTGGTAGTGACCCTGCCTCTCTCTGCCCTGCCTGGCGTATGCGCCAAAGTTGGCGGGTTCGATCCTGTATATCCTGGACAAACATTCGTGTCATGAATACTTGTGGTTGTTCAGTGTCTGGGTGTATACATTTTTTTGTCAAAGTCAAAGTCAAAGTCAAAGTCAAATATTCTTTATTTGCATAGGCTTGTACAAGCACTTACAATCGTCATACATAAAGAAAATATTTAAAACTATTTAAAGATAATATATGATTTAAATGAAATTAAATATATATTGATACATAAGATATACTAAAAAATAAATAGACATAATGCGATTCTACCACCGGTATCGGAAGTTGATTCTGACGAGAAGATCCGGCAAGAAACTCGCCAGTTACTCTTTTTAATCGCCAAAATGTTTATTACAAAGTTTTCCTCATACCACCTCCTACAGTCCAATACTTACTCAAGATGAAGAAAATGTTAAAAGCTAAAAATGAGGTAAACCAGAGCTTGTGTTTCCTCTGTTCTCTGATATCTGTAACACAAGTGCTTAGTGTAACACAAACCACGAAGTACGGAGTCAGGTCAATGTATGAGATGTTGTATAGGTATATGAATTTATTTATATACCTAAGTACTATATACTGGCCCACCACAAGGCAAAGATTTTACTTACAAAAGCTTACAAGAGCTATGTTTGAAAAATTCTAAACATGAGTAGGTAGAACACGTGGTTAAAGGGACTTAAATGTTCACATATACACCCTGTAATCTAAAACTCTGATGAGAAAAAAAAGCAACATCCGACTGACCCAATAGTCCATTTAGTACCTTTAAACCTTTTTACTTAATGTGCTTAAACGTCGTAAGTAACACGCGGGTCGGCGCGGCACTTACCGCTCGCAATAGTCGTAAATCAGACGCCGTGCTATCTGCCTGACACAGAGTGCGCTTTTAAACAGTGGAAGCAGAAAAAAATATCTTTTGTGAGTTCCCTTTTTTATATACAGCAGAGAGATAGGAGCTGCTAAACTTTTTAGTCCGAGATGGTATGTTTATATGTTGACCGAAATACGGTGACAGCGTTATCCGACAGGTGTAGTTCTTTTTCTTTACGTGGTAGGTGGCAGACGAGCAGACGGATCACCTTATAGTAAGCAATTGCTGCTGCCCATAGACACCTGAAACACTAGAGGTGACTCTAGTGTTGCAGGTGTCTATGGGCGGCGACAAAGCAAAGGCCTATGTCCAGCAGGGACGTCTATTGCTAAAATGATGATGTGCCTAGACAACATATAGGTCATAATTTACTTAAAAAAGTCTTGCTACCGGACTCTAAAGATTTCATTTAACTTAAATGCTCATTATCTTACCGTCGTAAGTCTCAGACACAATGGAAAATCAATTGTTTTATGCCTTTTAATAGGCTTTTGGGTCTTACGGCGTTAATATAGATAGATTCATATCTATTAAATTAAAGGTCAATATTTTTACTTAAGTGTCAATAAAGGTTTAATTAACGTCTCTAAGTGCGGCAGTTAGTGGCAACTGAACTCCGCACGAGCGAAGCGGGCGTCAACTAGCGCTACCAATAAATTACGTGTCTTAATAAGAATCCATAAATTCCTTCCAAACTGCTGAAAAGCGCGTAAATCTTCAGTAAACAAGATAATTGTTCTTATCCCGCCCACCTCGTGAAGTCTGACCTTTGGCGAGCTTTCGCAGCTTCCGAAAGCTCGGGCCGTCTCAACACCAAACTTGGTATAGGCTGAGGATTACAATATACATTACTAGCTACTAACGAATTAGTTACCGCCATATTTTGGACAACCCACACAATATATTTTTATGATGTTAAATTAAAAAATTGTAAATGTAACACCGAATATTTGTATGCCTTCCAAGGCAATACATGGAGGACTTCAATGTAATATGTCAACTTATTCTTCACCTATGTTCTACAAATAAATTATTATATTCTTCTGTTGAACTACTTACTGTCCTGAAGCAAAGGGACGGTTCGCTAGTACTTAAATACATAATAATAATATAATATTAATATTTCACTACATCACATACATTGATCTGACTCTGAGATAGGTAGCTCAAGCACCTGTGTTACAGATATCAGAACCAACAGTGGGATTACAAATATATACATATAATACTTTTCTTTTGTAAATACATACTTATAATAAATAGAAAACACCCAGACCAATACAAACAGACATGTTCATGCACATAATTGTTTGTACTGTGCGGGGATCGAACCCACAACCCTTGGCCCAGACGCAGCATTCACTACCACTGAACCAACAGTATACAATATAAGTTACTCTGTGATTACAATATACATTACAAGCGGCCGCACGCGACTTCGTACGCGTGGGACTCCACGCCCGCCTTCCAGTTGTGGTGTTCCCTGATCGAATAGAATAGAATAGAATAACTTTATTAGCATAAAATAGGGTATACATGGGTTGTTAAAAATAATCGTAAAGTTCTCATATTTTGCCAAACTTGGCATGCAAATTTTGAGTAAGAGTATTACACAACTGAATAATAGTAATTACAAAGTAATAAAAAAATAACAAAACTTACTTATGAAAACAATCGCTATGACATGTCCTTTTTTAAACAAGGTTAGAAAAGAGTACTTCTTTGACGGTAGGCAGCGGCATGACTGTGCCTCGGCATTGTTGTTGTAGAGCGGAGGTTACCATTTACCATCAGAGGGGCCGCATGCTCGTCTGCCTACTTCAGCAAGCAAAAGCAATAAAAAAAAAGACAAACGTTTATCACATGAATGTTTGTTCAGAGTGGAGATCAAACCCACAACCTTTGGCGCATAATGTCTCATCAAAACCAAGACACAGGAATAGCCCTTCAATTGCCAGTAGTTTAGAACGCACGCGCATTTGAACAAAAGTGCCAAGATTGTAAATTGTTTCGCGAATTGTTTGCGCGCGCGCGCGTTCTAACGACAAATAAATGACCTTTTGTTGTTTAGTAACATACACAAAACTATATATATATTTGGAAACTGTATAAAATTATCTTTTTAACTAAGTAAGTTTTAGGTTATTAGAATAAGGGCCTCGTTCACCACCTATGAGTAAAGTGTCAAGTAATTTACTTGCCAATTATAGGGTTCGGAGAAAATATATACTGTCCCACTGCAGGGCAAAGGCCTCCATCATAGAAATCAAGTTATCACTACTATGATAGGAATAGGCTTAATCACCACGCTTGCCTAATGCGGATTGGTGATCACAAACCCGAGCTATGTTAGAAAAATTCGAAACATACTTTTTGCTCGACCCGGGAATCGAACCCGGGACCCCGAGATCACGGCCTGGTACTTAAACTACTAGACCAACGGGGCGTGCCGCGGCCTAGTTAACAATTTAAATGATTTATTCAATACAAAGACCAGGGGCCAATTTTCTCCGAATCCACTATAATTGACAAGTAATTACTTTACTCAGAGGTGGTGAATGAAACCCTGAATTAATGTAAGGGAAAAATATTCTAAAAAACGAGTCATGCAAGTAAATTGCATCAATAGCTAGTTCTATTGCGTTAGAGTAAAGCAGTGCTTGCACTGCTCGTGGCTGCGCGCGCGCTAATTGATCCGATAGAATCAACGCAGCTCGAGACAACCGACCAATTTGCCGAGGCTG